>MCFG01000016.1:325000-350959 GCA_002104895.1 Anaeromyces robustus | reverse complement strand
ACCAGCTAATAATTCAAACATTGTTCCTGGTTTAATATTGCCTCTATACTTGGTTAAGTACCAGTTTCTTGCAGAATCTCTTAAACGTGATTTGACAAAATTAATTTTTGTTTCTTCTGGTAAATATTTATGTGGCGTAGTTCTGAATGTATCTTCACAAAGTTGGCAAAATAACTCAGTTTCCGAAGTTTTTCCTGAGAAAAATCCTGGTTCTGGAACTTGATTTAAAGGAGCAGAAAATTTACTTTTCATAATTACATCTCTATCTAAATCGAAGTTTGTGTCGGTAGAACTATCATCAGAATCTTGATTACCAAGTAATGGTCTAGGAGTTTCAAATCTTTCATATCCTTGTGGCGCAGTATTTTCAGTATTTAATCTTTGATTAATATTTTCTATAGCAGAATAAATATTATTTAGCCTAGATTCTAGTTGTTCATAATATTGGGTAAAATCATTAGTTGAAACAAAGTTTGCTTGCACACCATCGATAATTTCAGCAGCAGTTCTGGTAGCATCTTGCCTAAGTTGTTCAACTTCTTCAGCCATGGGAACTTCAGGTGCAGGAGTGGTAGCTCTATAGGAATTTCCAAACATCTTAAGGTAACCAGAAAACAGCAGGTAAGATTATTGTTAAATGAGGGTAGTTTTGGTTTAATAATGGTCAGGTCAAGATGTTTAATTAATAACAAAATAACTAATTAAACAAATATATAATTAATAGGCAAATTTATTTATTAATACACAATAAATTAATTAATTAAAAGAACACTTTTTTAAAATAATTAAGTTTTATAATAATATTTTTTATTAATAATTAATTAAGAAAAGTTTAAATAATAATTAGATTATTAAGTCATTAATTCTAAGTTATTTAGTTAATAATCTTACAAAGATTAAAAGGAATTGTAATTTCAATCCTTATTTATACTTTTTCTAAATCTAATAATTATTAATACATTTAATTATTATAATCTATTGATAATATATTTATACATGTATAATTTTAAATAAAATATATGAATAAAATAATATTGATAAAAATCTAACTATATAAAACTAATATAAAACTATATAAACTATTAATAAATTTAATGATAAGAATTTATAATCTAAGATTTAGATTTATAACTATTCTAATTATTTAACTAGTTAACTATTTAATTATTTTAATTGTTTAGTATACTATTTAATTATTTATCTATATATTAATTATTTTTATCTTTGGATTTTTATAATCTTTTCTGTATAATTAATTCTAGATAAAATGGGATATTTTTAATTATTTAAGATCTTAAGTAAATTTTAAATCTTTTTGAGATTTTTAGAATTCTAAGAATTTCTGTAAATTAATATAATAATCAACTATTCTAATTTTTATAAAAATAATTAACAATTATTATAATATATTATATAAATTATTATTATTATTCTAATTAATATTTTATAAATTATTT
Organism: Anaeromyces robustus; assembly: GCA_002104895.1. Taxonomy (NCBI): domain Eukaryota; kingdom Fungi; phylum Neocallimastigomycota; class Neocallimastigomycetes; order Neocallimastigales; family Neocallimastigaceae; genus Anaeromyces; species Anaeromyces robustus. Next base: position 349,502 of record MCFG01000016.1, on the reverse strand, counting down.
GAAGGCGTTTTCTGTATATCTGAATGATTATTATTATTATAAATTATAATATAATTATTGAAATAAAAAGATTTTATCTATATAAAATATTATAATTATTTATTTATGGATCCTTGTAAATATTTAATTATATTTTTATATTGTATAAACCTTTAAAGTCCAATATCTCGCCAACCAGTGGTCCAAATGGGCTGAAATTCAGATATGTTGTAGCTCTTGAGCAGAGCTTCTCAATGAGCATAAAATCAAGCGGAAATGCGGAAATCTTCAATATTTGCCAAGTTATCGTTATTTTTCTTCTGATTATTTTTATTAATATCTTAAGGGTTAAATTAAGTTGATTAATATTTATTTAATTTGTCCAAACCCTTTACAATATCAATTTAAATACTTTTTAATATTTGTTTATTTTATTGAAAATCGAATTTTAAGTGATTTAGTCAATAACGAAATTTAAATGTAATTGAACTATTAGTGAATTTCAATTTTAAATCCACTAATATTCGCGACATTTAATATTAAATTTACCAGGAATTATGATTTAATAATTCCATTGTTTATCATCCTACCGAGGGTTCCCCGACTGACGTAGTCGTCAGGTTGTTGGACTCTGACCTACCTGTCATGAGTTCGACTCCGGGTATCACCCTCAGTTATGGATCAAAATATAACTATTTATTAGTTATATTTTGATCCATAACTCTTCCACTCTTTTTCTTCACAAACCATGAAATCAACCAATCGTTATGAGTGAATTTCACTCATAAAGTATTGTTTATGTATACTTCTAACTTATAAATATATATTCTTGTAATTTCATGTAAAATTAATCTCTAGAATTAGTATTAAGATTAAAATAAATATTAATAATAAATAAAATTGTTATTAAAACTCATTAATCTTAAAACATAAAAAGTATAATTAGTATTGTGTTAACCTAAGTCGTTAGCGTTGTTACAGTTTCAATAAAACAATGATTTAATAATAATCAATAATAAAATTTAATTATGTATGAAATATATAAATAACAAAATTATATGCTTTTCCTCCCTAAAAACGATATCTCCACCAAATGAGGTATAACACTTTTAAGGTTCAGAAAATTTTTAAATAAGGAAAGAATTTTGTTTTAATAAACTTTATTATATTTATTAATTATTTATTATATTTTTGAACTTAATTTTTGTCTACATTTTTATATTAGATATTTTTAATTCTTTTTATACTTTTAAAATTATAATTATTTAATATTTGTATAATTATTTCTTTACCTTATTTTTAAGGAGAAAAATAAGGAGTTTATAATTATAACTAATATAAATAATTAATCACTATTTTCTATATTTCACCTAATGTTATAAAACTATAATTAATGTAAATAATACATTAATTTATGTATATAATAAAATAATTTTATAGATTTTATGTTCTTATATTATTAATTAATTTCTTAATAAATTTATGTATTGTAATAAAATTTAATACGTATTAAATTATTATATAATTTACATTATATAATAATTTATTGTGGCGCATTATTTACTAATAATTTTAAATTTATGTTTATTTTACTTCAATCTTTTTTAATTCAATTAATATCTATATAGACTATAGACTTTTCCCTGATAAATCATATCTAACTATTCTCTTATTAAATAAATAATAATAATAATAATGTTGATTAATTGTTAATTAACTATTATTAAAATTAATTGAATATTTGATATTTATCAAATATTCAATTAATTACTAAAGTAATACGCATTAAATACTTTCTTTATTTAATGATTTTTTATTTTTTTTTCTTTTATATTATTTTATTTTTTATTATTAATTTATTAAAAAAAATACTATTATTTAATGAATTTAATTTTTTATATCTAAAATTAAAAATTAGTCTTTTAAGCATATATTATATATGTTTATCAAAAATTTGACATTTACTTTTTTTTTTTTGTTTTTGTTTTTTTTTTTTTTTTCATAAATAAATAATTATTAAAAGAGTATATTACATTATATATTTTTACTTTAAACTCTTTTATATATAATATAAATGAATTTTTAATAATAAGAAAAATAATAATTAATTAATTTTCTTAAAGTAAAAGAATAGACATTAATAACATAATTGTAACACTCAATACAACAGAGTTTCTTACAATATTAGCATCACTAGTTTCTGGAAGTGCATTACCATTGCCATTATTATTATTATTGGTATTACTATTATTAGTACCATTATTATTACTATTGTTATTATCATTATTATTTAAGTTTTGTGGATCTCCAGAAACTGTTTCTCCAGATCCATCTTTACTAATACCATTATTTCCTCCATTTGAATTATTATTATTATTATTATTATTATTATTACTACTTGGTATTTTCTTTGGATTTGAATTTTCATCATAATCTGATTGATATGCAGGTAAACCAATACAAACATCCATTGGAACTAAATTATAACCTAATTTTTTAAGATAGGGTATAACAATTTTTAAATTAGTCTCCGCAGTAACTTTTTGAATATCATGATTTAAAGCAATAAATGAATGAGCATAGGGATCTTTTCCTTCTAAATTATCAATATATTGTTGAGTAGCATTATAGTTATGATCCCAATCTTCTGAATCTAAATTCCATAAAATATTAGCTTTTATACCACATTGTTCAATAACTTTTAAATTTTCTTCAGAATATTCACCAAGGGGTGGTCTAAAGAAAGCTGGTTTAACCCCAATAATATCATATAAAGCATCATTTAAAGCATTAAGTTCATAAGTTAATTCATCTTTACTTAATGTAGTAATACCAAATGGATGTGTAAAAGTATGACTTCCAATAACATGTCCACTTTCATATTCTCTTTTTAAAATAGCCTTTTATATATATATTACATATAGATTTATTATCATAATCAAGTAAAATAAAAAAAATTTTTTTTCAACATATAGAGTTGTAATAATTTATTATTAATAGATTATTTTATATATATATAAAATATATTTATTAGTTTATTATTTCAATAATTTTTTTTTATTAGTTTTTCTTATATCAATATACTAATAATAATGATAATATAATAATAATAATAATAATAATAATAATAATTTCTCTAATGGTTACATACTTTAGCTAAATCATTAGTAGTAATATCTACACAATTTTTACCATTAACAAAGAAAGTAGCTTTTACTTTATATTCATCAAGAATATCTAAGATAGCATTACTATAATCTAAACTTGGACCATCATCAAAAGTAATTGCAAAATCACCATTTTTAACACATTTACTGAAATATTTAACTTCACCACGAATAGCACTTATGGCAAGTGAAGATAAAAATATAATAGAATTTAAATATTTCATTTCTAATATTTTTAGTTTTTTTTCTTTTTTTTTTTTTTTTTTTTTTTTAACTTTAATTATATTTTAACTATTATTAATTTTTTTCTTCTATATTTAATTATTTCCTATTTTAAATAAATAATTTTCAATAATTTTTAAATAAGAAAAAAAGAAGAAGAAAAAAAAAAAAAGAGAGAGAGAGAAAAGAAAAATATTAAGTTTTTATATTAATTTCTTTTCTATGGATGATGTTTGACATTTTATTATAAATCAAATATATAATTTTGTGTTATTTGATGATTATAGAAATATAAGAAATTATATTTTTAAATTATTATTATTTTTAAAAAATTAAAAATCTTAATAAATAAGTAAAATAGTTTAATAATATAAAAAAAATTATTATAAAATAAAATTCTTACATTGAATTAAATAATTAATCATTTATAATTAATTACAAAATGTTTTATTAAAAATATTGGTTAAAAAGAACACTTTATTAAATACTATGATGTGATATATTTAAAAAAAAAAAAATAAAATGAAATAATATGATAAATAAATATATGTTTTTGTTATTAAACTTTCTATAATAAGAATTTTGAATATAATAAATATATTCTTTTTTTATATATGAAATAGTATTATATAATTATAAATAATTATTACTATTATTTTTATTATTTATTATTATTTTTATTATATATTATTATTTTTATTATTTATTACTATTTTTATTATTTACTATTAATTATTTATTATTTTATTATTTATTATAATATTTTATTATTATTATTAAATTATTATTATTAAATTTTATTTTATTTTATTCTATTCTTTTATGCTTTTATTCTTATATCATAATTAGTATTATTATTAATATTATTACTATTGTTATTATAATTATATTTCTCAAAATAATATAATTTATTAATATTTATTTTTCTTATTATTTAATAAACAATCAAAAATACAAAAAAAAAAAAAAAGTATGTAATAATTATTCCATTTTCTATTAATGTAATATTTTTTTTTTTTTTTTTTTTTTTGATATAATTAATTATTAAAATTTAGTTAAATTGTTAATTATCATAATTAAATTTGTTTACCATAAAACAATTTTATTATTTTTTTTTTTACATAATAAATTTCCAAAATTTAAATTATTAAAATTTCTAGTGTAATATCTTAATGTATATCATATATACCTGAATCATATAGATACATATTTTTAATTTTTAATCTCTTTTTTTTTTTAAAAAAAAAAAAAAAACATTAATATTAAATAAATATCATCTTCTTAATATAATCTTAAATATTTTATGTGGTATAATTCAATACAATTTTAAAACTTTAAAATTTTTAAATTTCATTACATTTTATATAATGAAATTTAAATTGTATTGTATCAATTTTTAAAATTTCATTATTTAAAAAGGTTATAATCAAAATAATTATTCAAAAATTAATCTACCATTTATCTTAAATTAAATGTATATAATATAATATATATTTTTGGTGACGATGATAAACTTTTATTACTATTAATATTATATTTATACATTATAATATTTAATGATAATTTTTTAAATATCATTTATATATAATAAGATTATATAAATTTAAAATAAAATATCCATATATATATATATTTTCTTTTCTTTTTTGATATATATATATATTAATATCTATATCAATTTAAAATTAAAATTCCATAATATTTCTATATTTTTTTTTGTAAAATTAATATTAAGAAAAAATATATTTATTAAAAAATAATAATAATAAAATATAAATATTTAAGAAATATAAAATTTTTTATAAATTAACAACTATTTAATCTTTTAAGCAACTTAATATTTATGATTTATAGTTGCTTTTTAATTTTTTAATTATGGAATTATGGAATTATATATATTTATTATATATAAATAAATACGTTTAAAAAAAAAAAAAACATATTAGTTATTATATTTATTCTTAATGAACCTTGTATCAATACAAGAAAAAAAAATATATATATATATATATATATTAGTTTATGATATTAAAAAAGATTAGTTTAGTTTATTATTATAGATTTTATTTAATATGGTTTTTAACACAAAAGTAATACATACATATATATATATATATAATTACTAATATTGTTAATTATTTAAAAATTATTGTAGAAAATTATTTAAAAATTATTATAGAAAATTATTTAAAAATATATATAATTGATTATTTTTATTTATTTATTTATTTATTTATTTATTTATTTATTTAATTATTCATTTATATATATAAAAAAAAAATAGAAATATTATAACGGTTGATACTATATAAAAAGAAAAAATTTATTAATAAAAATATTTATTTATTTATTCATTCATTTTTTTTCCCTCCCTTCTTTTCTTTTTATTCATTATTCTTAAATAAAAAAAAGAAAGAAAAGAAAAGTAAAGTAAAGAAAAATATGACTAAAAAAAAAAAAGATAAATTGTATTGATAGTGTAAAAAAAAAAAAAAAAAAAAAAAGCTATTATAATAATAAACCAAAAAAGAAAAAAAAAAAAAAAAAAAAAAAAATACATAAGAATAAATATACATCTGAAATAAAATGTGTAATATACGTAATATTAATAACAAACTATAAATGATACTTTATATATATTCTTAATCCTTTATAATATATATTCTTTTTTTTTTTTTTTTTTTTTTTTTTTTTTTTTTTTTTTTCAATTAATTTTATTAGTATTATTATTATTATAATTATTATAATTATTTATATTATTAATTATTTTGTTTTGCTTTTTTTTTTTTTTTTTTGTTGTTGTTTTTTTTTTTTTTTTTTGTATTTTTTTGTATTTTTTGTTTTTTGCTTTTTGTTTTTTTGTTTTTTTTTTTTGTTTTTTTGTTTTTTGTTTTTTTTTTTTTGTTTTTTTGTTTTTTTTTTTTGTTTTTGTTTTTTTATTTTTTTGTTTTTTTATTTTTTTCTGTTCTTTTGTTAGTTTTTTTGTTTTTAATTTTTTTCATTATTTTTGGTTTTTGTTTTGCTTTTTTTTTATTGTTTTTTTTTTTTGTTTTATATATATATATTTATATATTCTGAATTTTTTTTTTTTTTTTTTTTTTTTTTTTGTTTTTTTATTTTTTATTTGTGTTATGAATATTTTTTCCTATAATTTATTATTATTATTATTATTATTATTATTATTATTATTATTATTATTATTATTATTTAATATGTCTAAAATTTTTAATTTTTATATTTAAATAATTTTTATAAATGAAATCTATTGCTTTATTTTAATATTTGGATTAATGATTGCCTGTTTTTTTTTTTTTTTTTTTTTTGAAAATAAGAATAAAATAAAAATAAAAAAAAAATTAAAAAATTAAAAAATAAAAAATAATAATAAATTAATATTATTATTTAAAAGTCTATAGATTATTTATTTTTAACTTAAAAAAAATTTTTTTTTTTTTCTTTTTAATTCTTATTCTTCACTTGTCATTATATAATGTTTTCTGTCCATAGATGATCTCTTTTTAAATACATTATTTAAAAAAGAATTCTTCTTTTTAACTTTACCATTTTCTGTTGTTGATGATATAGGTGATGGTGGTATGGTTATATTATTTTCTGTACTAGATATATCTTGATGAGTATCTTCCAAAGAAGAAATTTCTTGACTACTATCTTCTATTGAAATTGATCCATCACTTTGATATATTTTATCAGCAATAAGGAAATTTTTATCAAGTATAATTCTATTATTATTATTAATTTCAAAATTAAAATTATCACGAACTTCATAAGATTCTTCTAATTCACTACTCTTATTAAATTGTTCTTTAATACTACTTGTAATAATATGATCATAACTACAAACAGGTGAAATATCATCATTGTTAATATTTATATTATTAATATTCATATTATCTTCCATAGAAGATTTCATGATTATATGTGGATTTGGATTAGTTCTTGGAAGTGGTATAAGATCATCTAAATCATCTTTTGTATTAAATTTTGATCCAGATTTTATACTGTAACTTTTCTTTATATCTTCTACATCATTAATAGAAGATGAATAAGCTGGGAATTGACGACTTTTAATGGAATTGGTGGTAACTATAGTAGTATTAACATTATCAAAATTATTTTTTTCTGTTTTAGAATCATTTAAAGAAACTTTCGATGATGCTCTCGATGATGCCGTATTAGATCTTTTAATTCTATTAATTTCAATTACAGCATTATTAATATTATCATTATTATTATTATTATTATTATTATTATTATTACCATTATTATTATTATTATTACCATTATTATTATTATTATGATTATTATTATGATTATTATTATTTTGATTAATATTATCTTTTTCTATATAAATTTTCTGACTTTCTACTAAATGGTTTTGAATAATAGGTTGATTTGGTGATTGAGTTGTTAATTGTTTTTGCTTAAGTTGTTGTTGTGCTTGTTTTTGTTGTTGAATTTGAATAATCTTTTGTTGTAATAATTGTTGTTTTTGAATACGTGGTTTATTGTTAAGACTTTCTTTTCTTTGACTGTAAATAACAGTACTATTTCTATTACTACTACTATTAGCCTTACGATAGGCAGCATTAGAACTACCTGTTGCTATTGATGAATTATTAGTATTACTATTTTCAGTAATACTATTAGATGATGATGATATTGAATTTGCAATATTATTATTGGTTGAGTTTGAAGTTATTATTGTCATTGGATTTATAGTTGTAGTAAGTGGTGAGGTAGAATTTATTGATTTATAAATTTTATTATTATTATTATTATTATTTATATTATTTATATTATTTATACTATTTATATTATTTATATTATTCATATTAAAGAATTCATGATTACTAAAGTAACCTTTCTTTTCATCATCTTTTCTAATAGGACTAATAGTAGTATTAGAGGAAGTAATACTATTAACTCTTTTAATATTATTATTTTCATTTTCTGATAGGGTATTAATATTAGTATTAATATTATTAGGTTTATTAGATTTAACATTATTTTTAATATTTGTTTTAGTATTAATATTAGTATTGGTATTTGAATTAATATTAGTATTATTATTGGAGTTAGTATTAGTATCAGTATTACTATTAGTATTAGTATTAGTATTATTAGTATTAGTATTAGTATTAATATTTTCATTCTTCTTAGCTTCTTCATTTATTTTTTCAGAGGATTTAAAATGAGAATCTATTACTGGTTTAACAGAATGAACACCTGGTGAAGCATGATTAACAGGTACCATTGCCATGGTTTCATTTTTATTATGATCTGCATTCGTAGTGAGAATATTACTACCTGTATCACCATCATTCTTTACACAACCAGTAAGTTCATATAGCCAAGATTCATAGCTTCCATAATTATACATGGAACCAAATAATTTTTCTTGTGCAATTGTGGTCCATTCATCACCACCATAACTATGACCAGGGTATACAACAATATCATCATCAAGACGACTAAGAATATTCATTAATGAATCATACATTTCTTCTGGTGAAGATTCTGGCAAATCAATTCTACCACAAGTACCAATTAAAAGTGTATCACCAGAGAAAAGTCGTTCCTCATTAACAAGAATACACATAGAACCTAAAGTATGACCTGGAGTAAAAATAAACTGAATACGGAATTCATCAATTTTTGTATTAACCTTACCAAAAGCACCTGAACTATAATCCTTTTTATCAATATTAATCATAGAAATAGTTGATATAGTATCATTTAATTTACTAAACTTATTAATGTCAGTGGTAGGACTAAAAATCTTATCTTCAATAGATCTATTTTTACCTCTATTACGATCTAATGTAGAAGTCCATGGGGCACCACGATTTCCACCAGAAAATGATGCAAATTTACCTTTATTATTACCATTATTGTTATTATTGCCATTATTACCTTCATCATTTTCAGATGCATTAGAATAGAATTTTAATGAATTATCACCATCATATAATATATTACTTATATTACCCATATTAGAATTTTCAATACCACTAGTTTCACTTATAGCATTATTATAATCACTTTCATCATAATCATTGTTTTTAATACTACTAACTTCATTAAGATTATAGTTAGAACATACATCAGTATTATTATCATCTGAGAATGGTATAACTTGATCTTCATTTAAATTACTTAAATGTTTCGTTTTATAATCACTCATCGTATGACCTTTAACTGGCATATACATTCTATTGTTATTATTATTAAATTTAAAGTTTGGATTATCTATATTTGATGAATATAAATTATCTTCCTTATCTATACTACTATTATTATCATCAACATCATTATCAATATCATCTTCATCTTCTGATATAGCTTCATTTGTAATAGGAATTTTTGGGATTTCTGGAATTTCTGAAATATGATTTAAATCTTGACCATCTACTAATACATTCTTTGATGGATTATTTCTTTCAGTTACCTTTATTTTAGATACATTATTATTTACTGTAGTTCCTTTTGTTTTATTATTTTTATTAAGATTTACTATATCATCTAAAGTTAATATTTGTCTATCTTCTATAGGTATAAATCTATTCTTATTAAATTCTGGATTTTGTCTCATAACAAAATCGATATCTCTTGGACCTATAAAGAATGGAATATTTGGATATATTTTTGATAATTTTAACATACCTTCAACTTTTACCATATATTTATTATATGGTGGTGGTGGTATACCACCAGTATGATCAATGTGAAAATGAGTATAAATAGCACCAATAACCTTTAATTTTTCTTTATGAACATGTTCTAAAATACCATCAATATCCCAACAAGCATCAATTAAAATACATTGCTTTGTTTTAGTATCAGCTAAAATATATATATAATTTTGCATTTGTAAAGCATAACTAAATAAAATATATTGAATTGGTTTAAAAATAGATTTTTTTACACAAATATCATAACCTGGAACTAATTGATATACTTTAATACCAAGTTCTTCATTTCTTAATAAAATTTCAATTGTAGAAATAGCATTTAATATTTTTTCACTTGATGGATTAAATTTTAAGGCTTGATGATAATAATCTAATGATTCAAGATATTTTTTCATACCTTTTAAAGCTTCAGCTTTACGATAATATCCTTTAATCCAATTTGGTCTAATTTCAATGATATGTTCAGCATCAAGATTTGCTTTACTAAATTCCTTTAAACGAATATAGGAAGCGCTTCTATTTGCTAAAAGAGTTGTATAAAGTATCATTACATCAGATGCCTTTATTTTTGGATGAAGATTATAAGCAGTTTGAAGATTACTAGTTTTACTTCTTTGACTTTTACTATGTTTTGATTTACGAATCATATCAACACTTTGTGTTTGAGATTGATTTTGGTTTTGGTTTTGGTTTTGGTTTTGGTTTTGATTTTGTAGGTATTGTGTATCTATACGATTAACAAATTCAGCTTTTGGATTTATATCAGGTGATTTAGGAGAAGTAGAATTAAATGAAGAATCAACATGATTTTCTTCTAAAAATCTTTCAATTACATTACTATAATCATCATCACTTTTCTTTTTAAGAATTTTATATGAAGAAGTTTCTGATACAGGAAATTGTTTACTATTTATATTATTCTTACCATTAGAAATTAAATTTATATTTGAACTGGTAGCTAATGGTGATGAAACTTGAGGAGATGCTGTCATTGAATTAGTATATATAGCCATACTATTACTCAATTTTTTCTTATGGCCTAATATATTATTTAATTTTCCTGAAGCATTTTGATCAATATCATTTAGCGTTGTATTTACAGCTATACTAGATAGATCAAAACTTTCACTTCCATTACTTTTACCGTTTGTATTTTTCTCTTGTGAAAATGATGATAAAGCTTTAGTATAACAATGTACAGCTTGAAGAAACTTATATGATTTATAATGTCTATTACCATTATTTTTAAGTGTTATTAAATTATTGAAATTGCTGGTATTGCAAGTCAATATATAATCATCCGTTACATAACTTGGGATAGTTAAAAAACTACCACTACGATTTTGGTAATCATCATCCTTATTTTTAGTACATTTTAAGGCAAAGCATAAATCCATTTTTATATATATTTATGTTTTATATTGTATAACTTTTTCTTTTATTTTGTTATATCTATCAAAAAAACTAGATAAAAGTGAATATTTTTATATATTTTTTTATCCTGGTTATTATATTTTTTTTTAATTGATATATTTTTTAATAATAGTATTTCACTTTTCTATTATTATCTCTTTATTTCTGATTTTGTTTTTTTTTTTTTTCTTAATTTTTAAAATAATTGTTTACTTGTTTTATGCATATATATTCTATAGTTATTAATATTATTATTGTTACTACGTTATTTATATTTTTCTAAATAAAATGAAAAAGTGTATTTTTGATTACTATATAGTTATAATATTATACAAATATATAACAAATATATAAACATTAGAATTATAAAATACATCTTATATTCAAACATTATTAAAACTAAATTTTATTTTTAATTATGTTTCTTATTACCTTTTACGCTAATTTCTTTTTATCTATAATATTTTTATAATTATTTTTCAAAGTTTAATAATAAAAATATAATATAATTTTCTATATGAAATAATATTATATTTGGATATTTATTATTAAACTTTTTTAATATTATTTATTTCTAATTAAATCTTAATTTGAATTAATGAATAATTTAAATATTATATAAATAGCAATTGAAGATATTGGATTTATAAAATAATTTTAATATTATATATAGCAATTGTATTAAAAAGATATTGGATTTATAGAATAATTTAAATATTACATGTATATAAAACAATTGTATTAAAAAGATGAAAATTATATATAAATAAAATCACTTTAACATAATAATAATTCTACTGATTATATTATACATACCTTTATATATATATTTAAATAATAATCGTATTTTATGTTTTTGATAAAATAAAATTATATAAATGAAATCTATAATTATTTCAGATTATTTACAATATGTAAAATGATTTTATATATTGATATTATTTTGATATAATATTATATTATTTAAACATGAATATGAAATGCTTGCATATATATTATGTTGCAAATTAATTCTTTTATATATAAGAAAAAAATATTAAAGAATTAAAGATTGTTTTTATTGTTTTAAAAAAATTGAAATTCTAAAATTAGTATGACAAAAATGATTATTTTCAAAAATACTTTATTAAAAAAAATATATAATGAAATTTTTGATTAGTAATTGACAAAACTGTAAATAAAGAAAGATTTAATTGTGAAAAATTATTATTCAATAATTAACAATAATTGTTTATTATTATTATTTTTATTATTATTATTATTATTCGTCTTTTTTGTTTTTATATTATTATTTTGTTATATAAAAAAAAAGTAATAATAATAATAAGAATCCTATTAATAAAACTTTAACAATTATATATATGAAAACTAAAAGAAAGAAAAAAAACAATCTTTTTCTTTTCTTCTTCTAAAAAAAAATAAAATATTAAGTTTTATTATTTTTGTAGACTTTTATTATTATATTATTTCTTTTCTTTATTTTTTGTTATTTTCTTTTTTATATAAAAAAAAAAAAAAAAAGAAATAAATTTCTAAAAAGATGTTTTGGCGATATAATTTATTATTAATATAATATATGTGATATGATAAATTCTATTAAATATAAAAAATTATAAATAATAATAAAAATGTTTTAATATTATATTAAATATTAATTTTTATAATTATTAATCATTTATATTTATTTATTTATTTATTTATTTATTTATTTATTTATTTATTTATTTATTTATTTATTTATTTATTTATTTATTTATTTATTTATTTATTTATTTATATATTATATAATTCATCCATTCATTTTAATAGTATATTATTAATATATAAGTTTATATATTAATTACTAATGATTATATAAAATAATATAATATAATTATTAATCATATTATTAATAGTGATTTATTATTAATACAAATGAAAAAAAAAAGTTTTTTTTTGAATACCAAATTAAGAAATATCAAAAAAACAAAGATATTGCTTTATATTAATTTTTTAAGTTGGATTACAATAAAATCAAAAAACCAAAGTAAATGTATAATATAAATATAAAGTAGGACAGAATATTATTATAAATAATATACAGCACTTATTATATTTATATTATATAATATATTCATTTAATAAGATATAAATTACATATAATAATATATAATAATTATTAATTATTTCATATTTCTTTACCTTTATATTTTTAATATTTTTTATATTATGAATATATATTATATATATATTAAAAATATAAAGATATAAACTTTATTTCTAATAATATATTAATAGAAATATACAATATATTAAATTATTTAATATATTATAAAATAAATAGGATAAATATATATAGTATTATAAATAAAAGTTTAAACAGCCAAATATTTTTTTGTTTCTTTTATTTTACTTTTACCAACATTTAGTATATTTTTAATAAATCATCAAAACGTATACATATTTTAAAATAATGTATACATAATCAAATTAAAAATTAATGAATCATCATTAAATTGACAGAATAATATAAATTAAATAATCTATTTAATACACAAAACAATATATTCTAATACACTATATTATATTGGTAATTAATTTATTTGTAATAAATAAATTAAAATAACGGTAACAGAATAATAAAAATAGTAACAATTCATTCAATAAAAATTATTAAATTTTATTTACTGATTTTTAATATAAAATAAATAAAATAGCTATATATTATAAATATATACTTCTATATATTGCAATATAAAAAGAATGCGTATTATTTTTGTACAAGAACAAACATAAACATTTTTCCACTTTATTAAAAAAAAATTATATATATATTTATATAATAATAATAATAAAACGCTCTTTTAATTATTATTATTTATTACTAGGATTTGACCTTTATATAAATAATATAAATACTTTTTTATCACAAAAATATGATACTAATATACTAATACTAATAAACCCTAATAATATTATTACAGTTATTATTTTTAGTAATAATATGTTAAAACTCTCAAGTGTATTTATCTGTTTATTTTTAACATAGTATAAAAATAATATAAAAACATTTTTATCCAAAAAAATATGATACTAGTATATACTAATAAAACTTAATAATGATATTAAAATTATTGTTTTAAAACTCTCAAGTATATCATATTCGTATTATAAAAAATTGTTGTTTCTCTTTATAAATTATCAATTTTAAAGATGTGGATTTTTTTTAATATGTGGCTGAAAAGTATATAAATAAAAATTTATAAAAAATTTATTATTTTATAGATGTTATGTTATATATTATATATAAAAATTCCCTATTATAAAATAATTAATAGTATTAAATAAGAATAAATGATATAAAATTTTACTCAATAATCTATGTACTATGTACTATGTACTATGTACTTTTTTTGATTCAAAAAGAATTAACTGTGTAATAAATAATTAATTTAATTGATGTAATAATTTAAAAATTATTATTACTATTAAAGATAATAAAAAGTATTAAAGATAATCATTTGAATTCTATTGTGTTATTTAAAGAAATTAATTAGTCTTATTAAGTAATAAAAAAAAAAAAAAAATAAAAAAAAAAAATTCATATATAATATATTATTTAATAATTGACCATCTTAAGTATATTTTCTATAAAAAAAAAAAAAAAAAAAAAAAAAAAAAAAAAAAAAAAAAAAAGATATTTAAGAATTTTCTATATCATATAAAAAAATATAAAGTTCTAATCTTTATTGTTTCATGGTATAAAAAACACTAAAATTATAATAAATTTTTACAAATTAATATTCTACTTCTCCTTATTGTATATTTTGTGTACCATGATGTATCTATTTAATTTAAATATTGTGAAATGTAAAATAACAAATAAATATAATATAAAAAGTAAACTTTTAAAAACTTATTATTATTATTAGCAATTATTATTATTAACAATTATTATTATTATTATATTTATTTATTTTACTTTTTATTTTTTTTATACAATAAATTAATAAGAAATATTTATTTATTTATTAATTTAAAAGAAATATTATTATTATTAGCAATTATTATTATTAACAATTATTATTATTAACAATTATTATTATTATATTTATTTATTTTACTTTTTATTTTTTTTATACAATAAATTAATAAGAAATATTTATTTATTTATTAATTTAAAAGAAATATTTACAAAATAAAACAAAGAAAATATTTTTTTTTGTTAAAAAAAAAAAATAATTACATAATCACATATTATTAAATAAAAATAATAGATAAAAAAAAAACATATTTATTAGAATATTCAATATCTTAATAAAACCTTTTTTTATATATGTATATAAATTCTATATAATAATATATGAATTGACGATTTTGTTTTTGTTTTTTTGTTTTTGTTTTTTTGTTTTTTGTTTTTTGTTTTTTTGATTTTTTGTTTTTTTGTTTTTGATGTCAAGGTTTTAATACTGACATATTAATTAATATTGATATTACTAATTACATAATCACATATCATTAAATAAAAAAAGATAAAAAATACATTTATTAAAATATTCAATATTTTAATAAAAACTTTTTTATATATGGATATAAATTCTATTATAATAATATATGATTAACTTAAATGAAATGAATTGACCTTTTCGTTTTGGTTTTTTTTTTCTTTGACATCAATATGTTTTAATATTGATATTATTAATATATAATATTTTATTTAACATTAACAAAATAACTGAGGAAGTAAAAAATAAAAATCATTATATATTTAATAATTTTTATAATATTATTATTACAAAAATTATTTAATTTTTTTATTCTAAATTGTATTATATTGTATATATATATATATATATATATATTTCAAAACGAAAAAAAAAAAAAAATCAATTATTTAACTGTTTTTTTGAAATATAAGCTCTAATAAATCATTCTTAAAGTTAGCTTTTAATGCTTCAGAACTTGTATCATCTGGAATTGTAAAAGTTCTATTAAATTTATTAAAAGTGCAATTTTTTGTTATTTTTCTTGTTCTTTCTCCATATATAACAATATTATTATTTGAAATTTCTAAATTTATTTCTTCTTTTCTAACATCTGGCAAGTATACAAGTATGCGATAAAAATTATTATTTTCTTCAACTTCTATATGAGGTTGATATACTTGTGTATCAATTAAATCGGAATATTTACAACTATATTTTTTTAAATTAATATTATTAATATTATCATTAATATTTGACTTTGAAGATACATTTGTCGGAAGAGTAGGTGTAGATAATGTTCTCATATGAGTTCTCTTATTCTCATTATTCTTCTTTTTATTATTATCCTCAGTGGTATTATGATTTCTACTTAAAAAAGAAAAGGTATGTAAAAATCCATCAAAACTACTATATCTTTTTTTATTTCTTTGTGATCTTCTATTATTATGATTAGTATTACGTGTTGTTCGATTTAGAGTATTAACTGTAAAACCAAACGGATCAGTCAAGTAGTAATTATTAAATAAATCATCATTAGATATATATATAGACATTTTTATAATTTATATTATGTATTAAATTGTTTCTTCTTTTTACAATTGGCTGTTTTTTTTTTTTTTTTAATTTTTTATAATTTATTTGTATTACAATTACAAAAAAAAATAATTTTATTTATTTTTTAAAAAAAAATACAATTATGTTTTTTAAAAAAGAAGTATAACTTTTTTTTTTAGCAAATAATTTTTTAATTTTTTTTTTTTATTAAATAAATATTTTATTTAATACTTTATTCTTTTAAATGGTTTTAATAAATTATTTCATTTATTTTGTAAATATATAACTAAATACTTTATATATAATTTTTCCATCACTGCTTTTAAAAATATTGAAATTTTTAAAATAAAGGAAAAATTTTCTCTTCTTTGATTCCAAAACTTATAATATATTAAATAAATAAAAACAAAATAATAATAATTCTTTTATTTTAATTATGATAATAATTACAATTTTATTTTAATTATCATTCATATCAATTTATTTATTTATTTATTTATTTATTTATTTATTTATTTATTTATTTATTTATTTATTTATTTAGAATTCTAATTTTAAAATTTTTTTGTTTTTTTTTTTTTATTTTTTTTATTTTTAAATAGTCATAAGATGATTTAATTAAAAAAAATTAACAATACATTTCAATTATATATTAATATTTTAATATATATATATAAAATTATATATTTAAATATATATTGAATTCAATTGATTCCTTAGAATAAAATTGTGTAATATTTATTAATATAATCTAATTTAGTAATATTTTATATATGTAATATATTTTAATTATAAATATTTTTAAATTTATTATTACATATCATATTAGTGTTTCAATTTTTTTTTATAGAAATTAAAGTTTTATTATTTAATTCTACTTAATAAATAACACTATACTTATAATTATATTTATATTCATCATAAAATGTATAAAAAAAAAAATTATAAAAAATTTTTAATTATTATTATACATTATGATTTTATTTTTTATTTTTATTTATTTATTTATTTATTTACTTATTTATTCATTTATTTATTCATTTATTTATTTATTTATTTATTCATTTATTTATTTATTTATTTATTTTTTCATTTATTCATTTATTTATTTATTTATTTATTTATTTATTTATTTATTTATTCTTTTTATTTATTTATTTATTTATTTATTTATTTATGGATTTATTTATGGATTTATTAATTAAATTTTTACTACTAAATTTGTTATTATATGTATTTTTTTTTTCAAAATTAAGGTTACACTATACACTATAGAAAATTAAATGAACTAAAATTTCTTCTTTTACATATTTTTATGACATCACATGTATTGTATATTTCTATGTAATATATATGATATATAAATGTCTGATATAACAAAAATAAACAAGAAAAAAACCTTCCCCAATTTATTTATTTTTAATAAAAAAAAGAATATATTTTTTACAAAATAATATAATGTTTAAAATTACTATAAATGGGATATTAACACAGAAATATAAAATAATTAAAGCCATGACAAGATTTAATTATATTATTCTTATATTATTCTTTATTATACTAATATATATTAGTCTATATATTAGTATAATAAAGAATAATAATTGTTTTTGTTTTATGTTAATAAAAAAAAAAAAAAGTTTATTCGTTGGCAATAATAAATATTAAATATTTAATATTAAAAAAATTATCTTTTTTTTTTTTTTATGATTTTATTTTATTTTATTTTATTTTATTTATATTTTAATAAATTAAATATAAATTCTATTCTTTATTAATTATAAATTAACGATTATTTATATTTTTTTATAGTGGATTTCAAAAATTTTATTATTATTGTTATTGTTATTGTTATTGTTATTATTCTTTTTGCTTAATTCTTTTAATTTTTCTTTTTTATTTTATGTTTGTAGTTTTTTCATGTTTATTTATTTGTTTGTTTATTTGTTTCTTTTGTTTGTTTAATTTTTTTTTTCTTTTATTTTTTTTTTTTTTTTTTTACTTATTTTAAAAAAAAAATTAATTCAGGATTACATAAATTAAATTATTATTATTAGTAGTAGTAGTATAGTAGTATTACTTTATTATTATTATTTTTATCTTTATTATTACTATAACTATTATTTTTACTATTATTTATTTATTTATTCATTTATTTATTTATTTATTTATTTATTTATTTATTTATTTATTTATTTATTTATTTATTTATTTTTACAAATATATAATTTTTTTTTATATAATTTTTATTTAAATTATTATTTTTTTTTTTTAACTTTTTTTTTATCTTATATCTTATTTATTTATTTAGTAGTTATTTATTTATTATTTTTTTATTGAGTGATTGATTGATTTATTAATATATTATTATATTAGGAATAGAAATATTTAAAAAAAAAAAAAAAATTGGTTATGGTTATTTTTTATTTATAAATTAAGTAGGAGGGAAAAAATATTATAAATTATACGTTTATTATAGATAATTAACTATTATAATTATTATTATAATTATAATTATAAATTTATTATAATTAATAATTGTATTAATATAAATGTAATACTAAAATGACTAATTTATATTATAAGAAAATCTTTTTTTTTTTTTTTTTTTTTTTTTTTATTATGATTATTATTATTATTATTTTATAAATTTAATTTTTTTGAATAAATAAATAATTAATAATTATTGAAAATGATACTCCTAATACTAATGGTATGACGACAGTTTTCTATAATACATATAAATAATAAAAAAATAATATATGGTTTGATTAATTAATATAAATATATAATAATAATGATATATTATCATTATAATTATATAGAATTCTTTATATATATATATATTCATTTATAAAATAAAATAATAAAATAAAATATAATAAAAATAAATAATATATATAATGGTTATTTTTATATAATATATAAAGTAAATTAAAAAAATAAAAAAAAATTAAAAAAAAAAAATAAAATAAAATAAAATAAAATAAAAATAAAAAAAACTTACAATAACTTGAACAATTTTATTTTCTTCTTCAGCAAGATCTTGTATTTGTTTCGATTTATCATCATTAAAATCAAGTGTAGCAAGAGATGAAGTAGAAGAAGCTGGTAAATCAAATTGATTTTCTTTTCCTTTATCTCCTTTATTATCTATTTTATTATTAACAGGTTCTGGTTCTAGTTCACTTTTTACATCTTTCTTATTATCTTTTTTATTTTTCTTATTTTTATTCTTTCTATTAATAGTCCCCGTTGATGAATATTGGTTTTGATGTTGAATGGTATCTTTATTTTGATTTATGGTAGAGGAAGAGGGTATAGATTTATTTTTATCATCATTAGAATGTGATAATGCTTCTTCCTCTTTTTCTTTATTTTGCTTCCATTGTTGAAGTTCAATTAATTGTTCTTGTAAATCTTTATTTTCTTTTTCTAAAACTTCTTTATCTTTTATTAATTTATTTTTATAGCTATTAAATTCTTTAAGTGATCCTCTTTCCTTTTGTTTATTTTCTTCTATCGATTTTTTTAATTTTTCATTTTCTTCTTTTAAAATTTTATTGTTATTCTTTAATGTTTCAAATGTTTTTTCAGTTTCTTCAATATTTTTAGTTTCTTTATCCTCTTTAATATGACGTTCAAGATTCTTTTGATTTTCTTCTTTTAATATTTGAATCTCTCTTGTCAATTCATCATTTTTACTATTCTTATTATCCATTTCACTTTTTAATTTATTCATATCTTCATTCCATGTTTTTTCTTTTTCTTTCCAATCATCAATTTTTTGTTTAAATTCATTCTTTTGATAGTTAAGTTCATCTCTAATATCATTCTTTGAAACAATAATATCTTTCTTTTCCATTTCTAAAAATTGAATTTTTTCATTTAACTCAGCAATCTTTTTATTTAATTCATTAACTTGATCCTGTGCAATATTTATATCATCCATATTCTTTTTGATTTATTGATTTTTATTTATTTATTTATTTATTTATTTATTTATTTATTTATTTATTTATTTATTTATTTATTTATTTATTTATTTATTTATTTATTTATTTATTTATTTATTTATTTATTTATTTATTTATTTATTTATTTATTTAATTATTTATTTATTTATTTATTTATTTATTTATTTATTTATTTATTTGGTCAGTTAATTAATTGGTAAGTTAATTTTTCATTTTATTTAGATTGTTTTATATATAATAGAAATAAATAAAATAAAACATAATAAAAATAATCACAAGAATAATAATTTATTTGGTTAATATTTGATGAATTAATAAAATAAAACATTCATATTTTTTATATATATAATTTAATATCTATAATATAATTCAAACTTACCTCATATTTTATTTTACTACAATTCTCTTCTAATTCACTTATTCTCTTTTTAAATCTTTCATTCTATTAATATTGAATAATTATTTTTAACAATAATAATTAACAAAAAACTTATATAACATAAATTAAAGAAAATAATAGTAAAAGTTATATAATACCTGTCTTTCTTCTTTTTCTAATTTTTCACTTAAAATTTTATTCTTTTTGTTAAAAAAAAATTATTTAATTAACAAAAAAAAAAAAATAATAATAATAATTATAGATTAAATTATCAATAATATTAATAAATATTTTTAAATAAAATTAATAAATAATATATAAATAATAAAGTATATATATAAATTACATCTGTTCTCATTTTTGCATATTCATCTTTAATAAGTTGATTTTCTTTTTCATAAAAGTTTTGTTTTTCTTCTAATTCTTTAATGCGATCTTCAGAAAGTTCTAATTGGCATTTTGTATATTCAGCATCATCAGTTAAATTTTGGTTATCGATTTTCAATAATTCTAAATCTTTTTCATTTTGTTTACTACTTTGTAAAAGATTTGTATATTTATCTATCCAATGTCTTTCTTGAGTATGAGCTTCATCTAAATCCATTAATATTTTCTTTTTAGAAACCTAATTTATATATATTTACCGAATTAAATATAAAATAAATTGAACACAATAAATTTTAATCATATTTATTCTTATTATAATGGGAGTGAATAAACTAAAAACTATCATTAAACATATATAGAAAAAAAAAAACTTACAGCAGGAGGAATAGATTCAATTTTTGATGTTAAATCCAATATAATATTTTTTATAAGTTCTAGCTCAGACTGAGTATTTTCTGCTTTTTCGATTTGTTTCTACATTTTAATTGTTATAAAAGAATAAAAACATTATTAATTAGATATTACTTATAAATATTATACAATAATATATATTAATTTATAATTATAACAATAAGAAAAATACATCTATTATAGTTTCAAAATTTAATAAAGCTCTATAAGTATTTTCAAATTTTATTATTATCAACAAATAAAAAAACAATAATAATAATAAGTTAATATTTTTATTATAACATTTTTGGTTACATATATTATATAATTTAAACCAAATTTACATACTCTGAATAATTTTGTGAAGAATCGTCTGATATTATTTTGACTTTTGCAGAAACTTTTCTATAAAGTACTATTATATTTAATTAAAAAAAAATTAATATGTATATAAATAATAATAAATTATATAAAAAAGAATTATAAACCATTTATAATAAATATAACAATATTGAATGTAAAACACCTACTATCATCTCCTTCTTCATTCTTTATATCAATACCAAATTCCAATACATCACCAGTATGTAATTCAAAAGCAGCACTAGCCTGACCTTCTTCACTTATTCTTTTTCCATTAATAAATGTTCCATTACTACTTCCAACATCTTTTATCATTACCTTTATTAAATGTATATATAATAAAAAAATATTTAATTCTTTAATATTGAAATTTCATTTATTAATTATATAATACTTTTATAATTACCTTTCCTTTATCATTCCATATTTCTGCATGAGCTCTACTTAAAACTTTACTTTCAAATATGCCATTATAGGGTTCTGGAGGATTTTTTGCAGAGATTTTTCTGTTATTATTATAACGAAAATATATTATATATTATTTTTATCAATTAATTTTAAAATCTTTTAACATCATATTCTATATGAAGTATTTATATATATTAAATATTTTAATACAATACCTTCCGACTTTTAAAATATCACTAGCAAGATTGATTCTTTTTTCACTAAACGATTCGCCAATTGGTTCTAAGCATAAAACAGTCATTATTATAACTACTCTTTTTTAATATATTAAAAATCTTAATAATTTTAATGTTAATAAAAAAACACTATTCTTAAATATCTCTTTCTATTAAATATGTTTTAAAAAATAAAATAAAATAAAATAAAATAATCTTAAGAAAAAAAATTAAGTTTTTAATATTATCATTTTGAACAATAACAATTGGTTATTTACTTTTTTTCTTACAATTTAATTTATTTCTAAAATATAATAAAAATCTTCTTTTGAATTTGATAATTACTTTTATTATTATCATTATTCATATTATTATCATTATTATCATTATTATCATTATTATCATTATTATCATAATATATATTATATTTGCTTATTTTATTCGTTTAAATATATATATATATAATAAATAAAAAAAATATTATTGATTATTTTTTTTTTTGAAATTTTTAATTTTCATTATCTTTAAAAAAAAAAAAAAAAAAAAAATGAAAACCAAAACAATTATAAATAATATCAAATTTTAAATATTAACATATATTTTCAATCTTCACTATCATAAATCCTTTTTTTTTATTTGCTTGTTTATTTAATGTATTTGTCAAATTATAGTATTTTTTTATTTCAAAACTAAAATAATTAATAATTGAATAATTTTTATATGATTAATAAACAATAATATATATATCATTAGCAAAATTAATTCTAAATTTGTATTTCAAGGTTTTTTATAATTATATATATATATATATATATTATCAAAAAATCAATCATCAATTATATTAATAAAAAATTAAAAATAAATTTCTTATAAATATTTATGAATAAAAAACATTTTGTTTTTTTATTAAACATATTTAAAATTAATTCACCTTATTCACCTTCTTATTATTATTTTAATAATATTTTTATTTGAACTTAATTATTTCGTCCCACTTTATGAATTCTTATTAAATATATCAAGCATATGATTACTTTACAATATAAAAAAATATCTTATATATGTTAGTTTCTTTTTTCTATTTTTATTTTTATTATTTTTTTTTTTAATATTTACATATTTTATAAATTTTATTAATAATAAATTTTGTTTATTTATTTTATTTATTTTGTTTATTTATTTATTTATTTATTTATTTATTTATTTATTTATTTATTTATTTATTTATTTATTTATTTATTTATTTATTTATTTATTTATTTACTTATTTATTTATTTATTTACTTATTTATTTATTTATTTATTTATTTATTTATTTATCTATTTATTTATTTATCTATTTATTTATTTATTCATTTATTTATTCATTT
>MCFG01000016.1:302500-315000 GCA_002104895.1 Anaeromyces robustus | reverse complement strand
ATCTTTTTGATCTTCTGGAATTTCTTCAGCATAAATTTCTTGAATAGTTGGATCTAATGTTTTAATACTCATATCATTGGAATAAACTGCATCAATTCTTCCATTCATAACAGTAAAAAGTCTTAAATCTCCAAGTGTATCAATTTTCATACTACGTTTTAATAATTCAAGTAAATCACCAACAGAAGCATTCTTTAATACTAATAATCTATACGTTTTCTATTATATTATATTATATTATATTATATTATATTATATTATATTATATTATATTATTATTATTATTATTATTATTATTATTATTATTATTATTATTATTATTATTATTATTATTATTATTATTATTATTATTATTATTATTATTATTATTATTATTATTATTATTATTATTATTATTATTATTATTATTATTATTATTATTATTATTATTATTATTATTATTATATTATTATTATTATTATTATTATTATTATTATTATTATTATTATTATTATTATTATTATTATTATTATTATTATTATTTATTGATTTATTTATTGATTTATTTATTGATTTATTTATTGATTTATTGATTTATTGATTTATTTATTTGGTAATTTATTGATTTATTTAATAATTTATTGATTGATTTAAATATATATAATGAATAAATTAAATAAATCCTTAAAAAAATTTATAATTATATTAAATACTTACTTGTTCTTGGTGATGTTTATTTAAGAACTTAACATTTATAAATCTTTTAACTTCCATTTCCGTAATTGCTATATCTTGAATTTCATAATATATAGTATTTGATGTAGATGAGAAACGAGTATTAGTAACTAAGGAGTTAAGTTTTATATCTTCACTACGTTCAATATATTCATTATTATTGCCAACATAAAATCTTAATTTCATTGGATCATCAAGTTTAATATGCTCTGCAACAGCTCTAGCAACCTATCATTTACATTAAATATAAATATTAATTAGAAATATACAATACATTTATCATTATTATTTGTTAATTGTTATTTTTTTTTAACGTATCAAGATATATAATGCAAATATAAAATATAAATAAACAAAATAAATACTTCATCATAATTCATATGTTTTAATAATTCTAATTTAAATTCAAAAAATTCTCTAGAAGCTGGAACAAAATGTTCATCTTCTTTATCTTCTCTTTCTCTGAAAGTTACTAAAACTTTACTCTTCACAAATTCAAAGAATTTTGGAATTGACACAATGGCATTTGGATCTTTACGTAGATAACTAACTCTATTATTATTATTATTATTATTATTATTATTATTATTATTATTATTATTATTATTATTATTATTATTATATTATTATTATTATTATTATTATTATTATTATTATTATTATTATTTTATTATTATTATTATTATTATTATTATTATTATTATTATTATTATTATTATTATTATTATTATTATTATTATTATTATTATTATTATTATATTATTATTATTATTATTATTATTATTATTATTTATTATTATTATTATTATTATTATTATTATTATTATTATTATTATTTATTATTATTATTATTATTATTATTATTATTATTATTATTATTTTATTATTATATTATTATTATTATTATTATTATTATTATTATTATTATTATTATTATTATTATTATTATTATTATTATTATTATTATTATTATTATTATTTATTATTATTATTATTATTATTATTATTATTATTATTATTATTATTATTATTATTATTATTATTATTATTATTATTATTATTATTATTATTATTATTATTATTATTATTATTTATTATTATTATTATTATTATTATTATTATTATTATTATTATTATTATTATTATTATTATTATTATTATTATTATTATTATTATTATTATTATTATTATTATTATTATTATTATTATTATTATTATTATTATTATTATTATTATTATTATTATTATTATTATTATTATTATTATTATTATTATTATTATTATTATTATATTATTATTATTATTATTATTATTATTATTATTATTATTATTATTATTATTATTATTATTATTATTATTATTATTATTATTATTATTATTATTATTATTATTATTATTATTATTATTATTATTATTATTATATTATTATTATTATTATTATTATTATTATTATTATTATTATTATTATTATTATTATTATTATTATTATTATTATTATTATTATTATTATTATTATTATTATTATTATTATTATTATTATTATTATTATTATTATTATTATTAAATATTTTTTATATTAAATATTTCAACATACTGTTCTTCAGTTAAAGCTTTTTGGAAACAAATAATATCACCATTTCCAATCTCTGCAGTAGTACTATTATTCTTTAATGGAATTTCTTCAATCATATCTGGTTTAATTTCTTCAAACAAAATTAATGGAGTATTGACTGGAAATCCCTTTTTTTTATTGAAATCAGGAACCATATCCGCAAATGTTTTTTCTTTTTTACTTATAATATAATTACCAACAAATCTATATTATAATTTAAAACAATAATATAAAAAAAAATAAAAATATATATTAAAATTATTAATATTTTACCATATTTCATTATATATTATTTATATATTATCTAAATAATAGATTATAAATTATTACTCCATATTTTTAGTATATGGATCATAGTATTTTAAGAAAACCATGAAATTATATTCATTTGTTATTTTAAGTTGTGGCTAAATTATAGCAATATCATAAATTTAAAAAAAAATTAATACTTATATACTATTTATATTAATATATATTATTTAATACTTAATATTTTGTTATATTAGTTTATATTTATATATTTTCATTAATATATTATTTAATTACATCAATAGTATAATCAACATATATTAAATATCTTGTATAATTATCCTTCTCTCTTGGTAATGGTTTATGTGATGCTAACATATCTTCGATACCTAATAATAATTAACCATATTTAATTATTCAATTATGTGCTATCAATATTTACTATATATATTAATTAAAATTACTCATATCATCAGTTTCATCTGTTGGTAATTCAGGCCTTTTTGTTCTGTTTTGACGTCTAACAACGTTCCAAAAACGAATACGACTTTTATCAACACCATATACTTGACCAAGCGTACTCTTTATTAATAAAATAAATATATATATAATTAGTTATTAAAATTAATATAAATAATTCATATTACTATTATTATTATTATTATTATTATTATTATTATTATTATTATTATTATTATTATTATTATTATTATTATTATTATTATTATTATTATTATTATTATTATTATTATTATTATTATTATTATTATTATTATTATTATTATTATTATTATTATTATTATTATTATTATTATTATTATTATTATTATTATTATTATTATTATTATTATTATTATTATTATTATTATTATTATTATTATTATTATTATTATTATTATTATTATTATTATTATTATTTATGAATATTTATTATAATCATATATATATATATATATTTGATTAAAATAAAAAGAAAAAGAAAAAAAAAATATACCTTAAAATTGCCAACAGTATCATTTTTAGCACATTTATATTCCTTTAAATGTGAAATTGGATATTGTTTCATTTCTAAATTACAAAGATCAAGTCTATTACTATTTTCTTTTATAACTTCGTTATCTAAAATCTAAAAAAATAATATAAACATATAATTTATTTATTTATTTATTTATTAGTCATAATCAATTTGATTATTAAATAGTTGTTGAATTAAAATAATATTACAGATATCATAACATAACGATGTTGTTCTTTTCTTTCTTGTTCTACTCTTTCTCTCTCACGTTTTTCTTTTTCAATTCGTTCAGATAAATGTTTTGGGATATCAGAATCTTCAATTGGAGCTAAAATTTTTGGAATATCAGTTTCTCTTATATAAACTAACATATAAGCATTGGTAATACGAGTTTTCATATGAGTATTTATACGTTCATTATCTTGATTACTTCTTCCGAAATTTTCCTCAAAAACATTATTCTTACTAGCTGGAACCACTCTATCATCATCAAATTTAAACCTATTATTTAAATTAATTAATATATATAATCATGTATTTATAATGAATAATATAAATTTACCATTTTCCATCTAATTTTGGTTGAATAAAAGCACAGTAATGACCACCATGTAAATCACCACTATGTACTAATACACTAATTATAATAATACAATATATATTTATATTATTGGTTAATAAAAATAAATTAATAATAAAAATAAAATTAATTATATAATTAATAAAAATCATTCAAATTATACAAAGGAATTTTAATACCTATGTAAACGATAAACATATTTAATACTTCTATCAGCATCTTTTGATAAATACTTTGATAAATCAACTCTTTCAGGGAATTCAAAACGGTCATTAATCTTTATAACATAAAAATATGAAAAAAAAAATATATATATATATATTAAATTATGATAAACATAAATAATTTTTAAACTTCATAAATATAAAAAATTTTATCAAGATTACTTTAACCATAGCATCTCTTTCCATATCATACTCAAATCTTTTAAGTTGTAATTGTAATACTGGTGGAAGACTTTCAAAGATAACACCCTTTCTTGCATCCTTTTTTTATTTATAAAATTTATAATTAAACCTATTAATATTTTTATTTCTTTATTTTTTTTACGTATTTGGTTTTATTGACTAATATATATTCCATAAAATAATTATTAAAAAATATACTTGTAAACCATATCCTTCAGCCATATATTGATTATCACCTTCAAGTGTTTCAACTTTAATATATTCATCAAATGAATCAATTAAATTTCTACAACCTTTAACATTCAACTGAATATCTATTAAATGAAGAAAAGTTGAATTATTTAAATTTTAATATCCAATCTATATATATATATGTATATTTATATGTGTAGTTATAATTGTTATTCATAATACCATAATATTCTTCAATTCTATTAGAATTATAATCAATATTAATACATTCAATATAACTTTTCATTTTTCCTTTAAATAATCTTGATATTGCACCATCAGCGGCAGTACCCTATTATTTAATTAATTATAATTAATAATTATTATATAAACTTAATATTTAAATATTATTTATAACTTACTTTCATTTTTGTTTCTAAATTATCTTGTAATTCACGATTAAATTCTTGAATATCATGTTGAGTAAATGATTCCATGGTATCCCATCCGAATGATTTTGTTAATTCTCTTGTGTCTAATATATTTATTTTATATCATAATATTAATTTTTAAAATAATATTAATTATAAATAATTAAATACATTTAACAAAAAATTATAACACTTAATCATGATTAAGGTAACTTACCAACAGATTGGCTAGAATATTGTAAATTATAAAATACACGTTGTAAAGCTAATGGAACACTATTTGCTGGTGTATCATTTTCAGTTGGAATTTGATATGTAGCCTTAAAATATGAAAAAAAAAAAAAAAAAAAAACAAATTAACAAAATAATGATTATTAAAATTTTATTTTAAAAATAATAGAAAAAGAAAATAAAAAAAATATTTACTTTTCTGAAATAATTAGTAAAATGTAAAGCTTGTAATAAAGAATTCATATAACAAGTAGCACCTTGATTCTTAAAACCAACATATCCAGTCTCTTTTTTAGAATCCCAACTTTAATAATAAATATAAAAAAATTATAATTTTTATTAACAATTATATATTATAAAATATTACCATTATTGTTATTATCAATAAAACTTACTTAGCAAAATCATGCCATAAAATACCTAATTCATCTTTATAAATACGAACATAAACACTAAAGACAGTTTTACCATCTTCAATTAAAGGCTTAATATAATTTTTATTTTCATTATATAATTGAGTTTTTTCAACAAAATGATTAAAACCCCAATCACTTTCTTTTCCATTGAAACGATGATGTGATGCTAAATATTAAAAAATTAATATTTACTTAATAAATAAATAATTAATTAAATTAAATTAATAGATATCTAATATTTACGTTTAGCATTAAAGCATGTGTAATCATTGAAGTTGCGAACAGATAGAACAAACTTTGCACAAACATGTGTACTTTCAGTAGCATTTTCATCTTTAACATTTAAATTATCAAGAAATGCTGAAACATATTCTTTTTCAGCATTTCCCTTTGGAAACAATAAAATTCTCCTATAGTAGATTTTAAAAATGTATTAAATTGTTAATTCAGGCCAATTATTAATATTATTGTACATAATAATAACAGAATTTTTAATTTAATATTGTAACTAAAGAATTTCAAATATAAAAGACATTTATATTTGTTAATTAATAATAATTAAATTACCATCTATAGCCACCAATTATAAATTCTGGACTATATTCCTTTTTATTTTCAAGTTTATCCCAATCTTCTATTACCCATTCATAATAATTTTCTTCAACAACTTCATCAGTAACAGCATTATCATTTTCCATCAAACGCTTAAGTTCATCAATGTATTGTTCTAATAAATATATTATTTATTATTATTATTATTATTTATTATTATTATTATTTATTATTATTTATTATTATTAATTTATTATTAATTTATTATTAATTTATTATTAATATTATTATTATTATTATTATTATTATTGACATTGTTAAAATGTTAATTATGAAAAGAATATTGTATTATTGCTATTTTACTTTATATTTATTAAATGAAAATAATACCTTTCAATACATTTACATCGTCGACTTCCATCTTGTCATTAATATTGTCAGCTTCGGTGGATTTCATGACATTTACTAATAACAAATATATATAAATATTACTTATTTATTAATAATATTTATTAGTTAAAATTATATATGAAATATGTAAAATAAAATTATTTTATTTTTATTATAACGATCGTTATATTTTATAAATATACATAGATAAATTAAAAAAAAATAATTATCTTATGAATATAACAAATAAAAAAAATATAAATATTATAAGAAAAAAATAAAAAATATAAAATCTAATTTTTAATTTTTAAAATTTTCTAATCTTTACTTTTGTTTTTATTTTATTTGAACTTTATGTTATAAATATTTAATAAATGAATTTTTGTTTTTATTATATAAAATTAATGTTATTATAAATATTTAATAATGAATTAACATTAATTATATTTAACGAATGCTTCTTATTATTAATTATATAAAATATTATGTCATTATTATTTAGATATAAAACTAAATATATTGCTTTATCAATGATTTTTAAATATGGAATAATGATAATTGTGATTTTGAAATTTCTTTAATAGATTTGTTATTTTTCATTTTTAATTTATTTATTTTATAGGACTTTTGAATATTGTAACTCTTCTTTACATTTTATTATAATACTTACAATACTGAAAATGTAAATTATATAAATAATATAAATATTGATATAATGATAAAATTTTAATTATAAATGTTATGTTTTATTTTGTTATTATTAATGAAAATATTACTTTTGCCCAATATTATTTTTACTTCTTAAGGTAATGTAAAATATTGAAATTTATATTTCTATTTGTATTATTTTCTAAATAAATTTACATTAATAAATATAAATAAATAAACATTTATTTTTTATTTTTTTTTTTCTTAAATCATATATATATCATAACTTGATAAACATTAAATATTTATTTATTATAAGATGAAAAATACATATATTTAAAATAAATATAATATTTTATGATATAATATAAATAATATATTATAACCACACACATATTGTAATTAAATATATATTATAAGTAAATGACTAAAGAAAATAAATATTTATTTTAAAGCTAAAAAAAAAAAAAAAAAAAAATTAGAATTATTATTATATTATTATTATTATTATTTATTCCTATGATTATAATTATAAGTATGAGAATGAATATGAATATGAGTATGAGTATAAGTATATGAGTATGAGTGTGAATATGAGTATGAGTATGAGTATAAGTATGACTATGAGTATGATTATAATTATGATTATATTATGATTATGATTATGAATATTATTATGATTATTATTATGATTATTATGATTATTCCATCAAAAAACTAAACAATAAAAAATACAAATATTTTTCTTTAAAATTATGTTTTTATATTTGTTTTTCTCCTCTCATTTAAGAATTTCTCTTTTATAATATATTTAATAAAAAAATAAAATAAATTATTATACCTTTATTATATTTTTATTATATTTGTGTGATAAAAAAAAAAAAAAAAGAAAAGATATAGAAAAATTAAGAAAAATAATATTTAATAATGACTTATTACAATTACAACTTATTATTAGATAATTAATTATTGAATATATTGTTTAATATATTTTAATATATTATATAATCATTTTTGGATAGTAAAGCTTATTAATATATTTAATATTAATATATTTATAATATTTATAAT
Organism: Anaeromyces robustus; assembly: GCA_002104895.1. Classification (NCBI taxonomy): domain Eukaryota; kingdom Fungi; phylum Neocallimastigomycota; class Neocallimastigomycetes; order Neocallimastigales; family Neocallimastigaceae; genus Anaeromyces; species Anaeromyces robustus. The sequence goes on along the minus strand of MCFG01000016.1, from coordinate 306,513 downwards.
ATATTGTGCATATATTAATATTAATCTTTAACACTATGTAAAGTATACATATTTTGTATATTCATTAAATTGTTAAAGATTAATTTTAAATTAACTTTATAAATATATATTCAATTTAATTAATTTAATTATATCAATATATTAAAATTACAACTATATACAATTTCTACCACAAATATTAACAGTAATATAAACATAAGAAAAAAATTAAAAATGACTTTAGTTTATATAATGTAGATTTATTAATTATATTAAAATTTTGATGTAAATAAAAACTAAAGAATTAAATTATTTTAAAGATTTATTATAAAATAACAAAATTAAAAAATATAAATATTTTTATATTTTTTTATAAATATTTTTATATTTTTTTATATAAATATTTTTAATACTATTAATAATTAAAATGAATTATTTAAAAATAATAGCAATACTGTATAATATGGATATGTAGTATTTAAAAAAAAAAAAATTACTATTATATTATTATTATGTATATTATATGAATTTATAATTTCTTATTATTTCATATATTTTCAACCAAAAAAAATTAAAATATATCAATAATAAAACATATATCAATTCAATAAATAATTCATTACAAGACTAAATCAATTTAACTGTTATATATATAACAAATTTTACTTTTATTGACATAAAATATAAAAAAAAAAAAAAAAAAAAAAAGAAGGCTTATTCTTCCCACACTACATAATTATCAACTTTTAATATTGGCTTATATGATCCATCAAAACTCTTCTTATTGCTTTCTTTATTTTCAATTATTCTTTTTTTATTTAATTCGTTTCTAGAAATCGAAAGATTAGAAGTCTTCCAAAAATCTGTTTTTAGTGATATTTCTTCAATCTGTTGTTCTATATTATCAATATCATTTCGCTTTGAAATACTTGCATTAAAAAAATTTTTATTACCATTCAATAATAATGATTTACTATATAAATTATAATTATCAATCAATTCTTTTTGTAATATATCCATCTCTTCCCCATATTTCTTAACTTTTACTAAAATATCATCTGAGTCTATTAAATTATTATTATTATTATCATTATTTATATTTTCAATATTATTATCTTTACCGTTATTATTATTATTATTATTATTATTATTATTATTATTATTATTATTATTATTATCATTATTTATATTTTCAATATTATTATCTTTACCGTTATTATTATTATTATTATTATTATTATTATTATTATTATTATTATTATTATTATTATTATTATTATTATTATTATTATTATTATTATTATTATTATTATTATTAGTATTATTATTATTATTATTATTAGTATTATTATTATTATTATTATTGTTGTTGTTGTTGTTGTTGTTGTTATTATTATTATTATTATTATTATTATTATTATTATTATTATTATTATTATTATTATTATTATTATTATTATTATTATTACTATTATTATTATTATTACTATTATTATTATTATAAAATATTTCATTTCTAAATATTTTATTTTCTTGCTTTAATAAAAGTTTTTGTAATCTTTCAACAATATCCTCATGATCATTTCTCTGAATATTATTTTTAATTTTATCATAATAATTATTTTTCTGATATTTTTTAATAGTATATCCAATTGTATTTGGTAAAGTATATTCTCTAACATCCATATTTCTTAACGAGTTTGATATTAAAGAATCTTGACTAATTAATTCAGTTTCTTCCCTAATATAATTTAGCTTATTATAACGTAAATTTTTATTATTGTCTTTATTTCTTCTATTCATATACTCAATAAATTTATTACCATTATTACGTGGCTTATAAAAATCTTTTATTATATCTTTATTATCTTCATTTCGTTCAAGTAAAATAGGATTATTAATATCTTTTTTTTTATTTTCGTTTACGATTATATTTTCCTCATTATAACCTTCTTTTTTAAAATTTTCAACTTCGTTCTTAATTGCATTTCCCATATAATTATTTTCTTTTTTAAAATCTTCAACTTCATTCTTAATTACATTTCCCCTATAACTATTTTCTTTTTTTTTATTTTTATAAACATTTTCAATTATATTTTCACTATTATTATTTTCAATTTCATTTTCAAGCATATTTTCATTATAAATGATATTCTTTTTTTCAATACTTGAAATTAAATTATCACTAATATCTTCTGTACAGTCTACATCATTATATAAATAATTTGAGTTTTTGTCATTCATAAGTACTATTTTCTAATAAAAAAAATTAAAATATAAATAAATTAATTATTAATAAACATAATTTATGTTTGTTATAATTATATATTTATAATTCCAATTTGATTTTATATATATTAATTACTATTTTGTTGATATCAGCATTAGGAAATAATTCTAAAAAACTTTTATCATCTTGTTTTTCTCTATTAATAAAATTGTCAATTACTTTTTCTGTTATATTAAAATTCATTTTAAAAAAAGACTTATAAATTTTTAATACAACTCAGTAAAAAAAAAAAAAAAAATTATGTATTCTTATTATTTAATTTTTTCAACTTGAACAGATATGTATTAATAAATTAAATAATTTTAATAAATATAATATTTAATGAAATTAAATATTATATTATCTATATTAATAAAATATAACTAATAAAAATTATTTTTAAAAAGATATATAATATATAATAAATTATATAATAAAAAGAAATAAAAAATATTTAATTAATTATAAATTAGACTGTTATAATTAATAGAATTTCCATCAACATTAATTTGTTTAATAAATTTATATTTTAAATTATAATTTTATATATTTTAAGAATAGAATTTATAATATATGATCTTTTATTATTAAAAATACCATATTTCATTATATTTATTTAATATATTATTTAATTAAATTTAAATTGAAAATACATATTAAAAAATTTATATAATAAAATAATTTAAAAAGACATAATAAAATTTGAAAAAAGAACATAAAGTAAAATGACATCTTTTTCTTGATATATATAATAAAATAATAAAACAATGTATATTATATTTAAATTTTCATAAATATATTTATTAATACCATAAACATTATTTATAATAGTGAAAACATAATCATTAAACAAAAAATTAAAGTTCAATTTAAAATGAAAAAAAAATCAATAATTTATCCTAATATAAACATTCAATCTGAAAATATTGTAATTACTAATTAAAAATATAAAAAATAATATATATGATATAAAAATAAAATTATATTTTGTTTTAACTTTTTTAAAAAAAAATAAAATAATAGAGTTTTCAAGAAAAAATTCTTCATATAAAATGGTGTCCAACAATGGACTTATTAGCTATAATTAACAATAGCTACAAATTAACAATATATCGGTCAACATGGGTTGAAGAAAAATTTGTTCTGCAAAAAGTATGGTCAATTAATAGCACTTTATGTCAAACATCAATAGAATGGAGGCCTGATGGTAAAAAATTAAAATATAATTTATATGTATAGTAAACCAAAGTAATATTCATTAATTCATTTTATCATTATTATTATTATTATTATTATTATTATTATTATTATTATTATTATTATTATTATTATATTACAAAATTATTAAATAAGGAAAAATCATTGCAATCGGTTATATAGACGGTTCTTTAAAATTAATTGATGTTGAAACTTCTCAAATAGCATACTCTACACCATATTATGTAGAAAATTCATATATAACATCAATGACTTGGATGGAAGAAAAAAATAAAAATATAAATATAAATACCGTAAATATATGAATTTATAAATAAATTCATAAAAAATTATAATTTTTTTATGATAAATCAAAGAAATTATATATATATATATGACTTATAGTTTTTTGTATATATATATATATTTATTTAATAATTAAAAGTTATTAAAAACTTCTTCACTGGAAAATTATCTTCCTATATTAAGTAGAATCCCAAATTCACAGCAATTGTAAATAATAATAGTAATAATTGTATTATATAACACTTTGACCTAAAATATAATT
>MCFG01000016.1:250000-297500 GCA_002104895.1 Anaeromyces robustus | reverse complement strand
AGTTCATTCTCTAAAACTTCAATCTCAGTAGCTATAAATAAAAAATATTCATTATTCAAATTAGTATATATAAATCAATTGAAAATATATATATATATAATTCATGTGAATTTTTTCTTTTAAAATTAATACCTTTTTGTTTTATTTCATTTATTTCTTCTGGATCCATTTCTATAAAAATGTTTAGTAATAATTAAAATATTAATATTTAAATATAGAAGAAGTTTTAATTATAAAATTAAATCAAATAAATATTTTAATTAAGTAATTATAATAAAATTAATTGAATATTTAAAGTTATATTCATGATATTAATAATTACCCAAATTTATGAATAGTCAATTGTTTTAATAACTTTTAACTTTTATTTTCTAAGCTTATATAATTTACAAATATATCACGTGATATATTAAAAAGGTTAAATAATTAAAAATATCAAAATAATTCACCTAATCAATTGAATAATAAAAAAATACATTTTAAATTTTTACTTTTACTTTACTCAAATAATTGTTGTTAAGAGTAAATAAAGTAATACTTTTTTTTTTTTTTTTTTTTTTTTGATATATAATAATAATGAATAGAAATAATAGTTGACTTTTATAATTTTTCTTTTATATTAATATTATTATTTTTGATGTATTTATATGTTTAATAATAATACCAATAATATATTATTTTTATGTATTCTAATTGTAAATTTTACAATATGAAAATCCAAATACTGAATTTGTAATTTGTTTTAAAAAAACTTAATAACTGTTCTTTTGTTTAATATTAAAAATTTACACATTTACTATACATTTACTATAATAATAATTAAAAATCAATAATATAAATTTATTTATTCACTATATATTTTGTTATTTTTTTTTAACTAATATTTTAAAATTTATGCTGTCTTTTTTTATTTTAATCAAAAATATTTCGTATAACGGATTGTAAGATTAAAATAAATGTAAAAACCATATTTATAATATATATATTAATTAATTTATATTTAATAAATATTTATTTATTTAATATGAATTTTATTTATAATTATATTAATATTAATGTTACAATGAAATTTAATAATTATACATATATAATATAATATAATATAATATTATATTTTATTTATATATATAACATCTTTATTTATTTATTTTATGTAATTTTTTTTAACCTTTTGTAATAATTGTTTTTTTTTTGTTTTTACATTTATATGTTTTAATAAAAAATAAGGATTTTCATTTAAATTAAAACATATTTATAACTATATCATTGTTTATGGTAATAAAAGATAATCGGTATTTTTATTTTTCAAATCTAGTATTTACATTAATGTAAAATATATTATATAATATATATACATTTTTTATTGAAATTTACTTTAAAATTATAGTTAATAAACACAGTGTTACTAATTGCTCAATTTGAATAAGTAAAATATAATATATATTTATATTAATTAGTGAGAATTCTTGATAAATATTATATATTTAATTTTATTTTCAGTTTTTTTATTTATTCATCAAAAAGTTGTAAAAGGTTAATCGTTTACATATATTAATAAGAAATAATGGAGATTATAAATAATATTAAACATTCAACATTGTTTTTTTTCTTTGATTTTTTATATGTTAATACCGTTTCAACTTGATAAAAAAGGATAACATAAAAACAAGGAATATAAAAATATATACTAATAATTATAATTATAATTATAATTATAATTATTATATTTATATTATAATTATTATATTTATAATTTTAATTTTAACATTAACAGTAATGATAACAACAACAACAACAAACAATAATAACAACAAATATAATTATTTATTATATTATTAACAAAATTAAATATATTTATAAAATATAATTAATAATTATAACAAAACAAGAATTTAAAATACATATATATTCTTTATTATAAATAATATAAATTAATGAATATTTATAATATGCATAATTAATACTTTAAAATTTTTATATGAAATTTTGCTTTATAAAATATATTAAATTATATATAGTTACATATATTTATTTTTAATTATATATATTTATTAATTATATATTTATTTTTAATTATATATATTTATTAATTATATATTGTATATAATTATATATATTAAAATTAACATTTATATCTATACTTTTTTTTGTTATATATATTATATTTAGAAAATAAAAACAAAATTTAATAACATTTCAATAAATAAATAGAAAAATTATAAAATTCAACAGGAACTTTTCATTTGATAAATATTCTTATAATAATTAATTTTACAACACATGCAAGCCGAAATAAAAACAAGACTCACCCAATCTATGGGTGAATCTAAAATACCAATTATTACATGTATATTTCATTTTATTAATAAATATTACAATTTTCTTTTTTCGATATATAAATATGATATTTAAAATTATTATAAATAGGAAAAATAGGAAATGAATATTTATATAAAATAAAGAATATTTTAATGAAATTAAATAATAATAATAATAATAATAATAATAATAATAATAATAATGATAATAATAATAATAATAATAATAATAACAACAACAACAACAACAACAATAATAATAATAATAATAATAATAATAATAACAACAACAACAACAACAATAATAATAATAATAATAATAGTAATAATAATAATAATAATAATAATAACAATAATAACAATAACAATAACAATAATAACAACAAAAATAATAATAATGAAGTTCTTTTAATTTTAATCATTTAAAAATTCAAAATTCAAACATTATTTATATATATAATATAAAATATAAAACATATATAAAATTTATTATCATGTATTTTTTTTAGTTAATATTTATTCTTTTTTAAAGAAAAACTATCTTAAATATATATATATAATATCTTTTTTAATAATATTTTTGTATCTTTACTTTTTTTTTTTTATAAATTTATGTATGATTATAAAATATAGATAAAGATGATACAAATATATGGCAACATATTTCTAAAGAGTTAACTTCTCGTTTTCCATTAAAAGAAGTTGAATGTCGTGGAATTGGAAATCAAAAGATGAATCGTGTTATCAAATCACTTGAAATTGAATGGCGTCCATTTTCTGAAGAATGGCAAAACAAAAATGTGTATACTCAACTTCAACAAGCACCATTTTTAAATTTATATTTTTTAAATTGTTCTGTATGTTTCAAAATTATATATTTAATATTATTAGATTCTTTTCTATTGGATATATGTTCTACATTATTATTATTAGATAAAAAGAACTAATTAGTTTTTTTTTTTTAATTGAATTGAAATCCTACATATATTCATATAAATTACAATTATTAATGTTAGGATTTGGAACAATACAAAAATACTATTAAAGATAAACTTAAATATTGGTTAAATATTATAGAATCAAAAAAGAATCAAGAATGGATGATTATTTGTATTTCTGGTGAAAGCAATACAAAATCTATTTTAGGTATAAGGTCTTCAATTTATGATAAGATTAAGAGTGATTTTAATTTAAGTAAAGAAAGGTAAATTTAAAATTATCAATTAACAAATATGCAATATATAGAATAATTATATATATATATACATATATATTTTTAAACATAGTCTAATTATAATTATTATTATAGGCTTATGTTGGTAAAGCTATATTCAGAAGTTAAAGAAAGTGATATGTGGAATTCTGTCGTAAATAAAATTAAGGAAAAGCTTTTATCTTGTTTCTTCCAGCAGGTCTTAACTTTACAAGAAGATATTAAGCGTTTAGATAGTCAAAGACTTCTTCCTGGTTGGAATTATTGTTCATTCTTTATTTTAAAGGTATATATACTATTTATACTTTATATTTAAATAACAAATTTATTAATACAATATTATCTTGCTAATAATTTAATAGGAACAATTAGCTTTATTGTATGATACATTTAATCTTTATCAAGATGCATTAGTTCAATATGATGAATTAGAAGCCTCATTTTATCAAACTTTAATAGGTAAGTATTTTATTATTATAGCTATAATAATAATAATAATAATAATAATAATAATAATAATAATAATAATAATAATAATAATAATAATAATAATAATAATAATAATAATAGTAATAATATATAAATTTAAATATATTTTGAGTTATTTTCTTAATATAATTTTTTTTTTCAATTTATAATTATCATATTGCAAATATACTTTATTTTCAATTAATTGTTTATAATAGAACAAGGTGCTGCTTGGTTTAAATCATTTGGTGGTACCGAAGAAGGTGATGATAGTCTTGATTTCTTAAATCTTAAAAGAAAACCATTTAGAGAAATGATTATAAAAAATACTACTACAATTTATGATTTTAGAATGTATCTTTTTGCAAGACAATGTCAATTATTATTTAGACTTGATAGACCAGCTGAACTTTGTCAAAGAGCTAAACTTTTTATATCTTCATTTTCTATGACATTAACTGATTATAAAGTAATATATAAATGTTATTGAATATATATAAATATATTATTATAATAAATATTATTATTATATTGATAATAATAAATGAATATTATGTATTATATTATATTATTGTTTTTATGAACAATAAAAGGCTGCATTATTCCCATTTTTCAGAGAATCATGGATTTACACTACATGTATGAATATTGTTTCAAGATGTGAAGAGTTAGCATCTATTTCATGGCATAATAATCAAACTTTAATGGAATTTGAAGGTGCTAGTGGTGAACTTTTACATTTAGCAAGATCTCAAGTAAATAAACAAAATTATTATTTCTTATATATTTATATATTTATTTTTATTTATTTATTTTTTATATAATTAATTAAATTTTTATAATATTTATTTTTTTGTATAATCAATTAATAAATTTTTATAATATTTATTTTTTTGTATAATTAATTAAATTTTTATAATATTTATTTTTTTGTATAATCAATTAAATTTTTATAATATTTATTTTTTGCATAATCAATTAAATTTTTATAATATTTATTTTTATATACTATTTATTTTTTTATACTTTATTATAATATTTTTTAATACACATTAAAAATCATTAATGTTTATTTAAGCTTGATATTCTTGGTCGTGCATGTAATTATTTACCTGATAATTTGGATAAACCAACATATGATCCTGAAAATAAAGAAAAAACTTATAATATTGAAATTTTTGATAAAATTACAAATCAACATTTAAAGAACTTATTAAGTAGTGTTGAATCATTTGATGAAATTTATAATGTATATATTTTTTATTTTATTCTTGCTTTGCTTTATTTTTTTTATTTTTTTATTTTTTATTAATTTTTATTATATATATACATTTTACATATAAATCTATAATATAATATTTCTTTTATTATTATTATTATTATTATTATGATTTTTTCAAATATATTTTAGATTTAAATTAATTTTATTTTATAATTATTATATTTGTATTTAGTTAATTACATCTAGAGCTATTCATTGTTTTGAAAGTTGTAAAAGACAAAGATCAATTTGGTTATTAAAAAGCGATATTGCAAAATTACATTTGTAAGTATATAAATAAAATAATAATAGATAACAATAACAACAATAGTAATAATATATAAATATTAAATATATTAATATTTAAAAATATTTTTTATTGTTATAAATATATTATTTATTTTTGTTTATTTATTTATTTATTTATTTATTTATTTATTATTATTATTATTATTATTATTATTTTAAAAGCTATCGTGGTCGTTTAAAGGAAGCTTCTGAAGGTTTATTACCATTATGTAATCTATATGCACAAGAAAATTGGCATAGTATTGAAACTAATTTATTACAAATGCTAGCTATTTGTCAAAAGCAATTAAATCAAAATATTCCATATTTAGAAACATGTATTTCATTATTATCCAATAGATCTTATATTGATGATGAAACATTTGAAAAATATACTGATGAAATGATTGAAATCCTTGATAAATTTGATGAAGGTAAAACAAATTTTATTTGTAATGCAGTAGTTTTATTTTATCATATTTATAGATTATGGATATTTGGTTATATATATATATAACATTGACTTTCTATAATTTTATATTTATACGATTTTAAATAGAGTATGAAAGAGATATTACCTCAATATTTAAATATGAACTTAAATCATTAGTTCATCAATTAAGAAATGATAGTGGTATTTTATTTGAAATTTGTATTATTAATCCATTTAAAAAAGTAAGTTTTTATTGTATAATAATGGTAACAGTTAATTTTTTTTTTTTTTTTTTTTAAGATTATAAGTATTGATTATATATTATATATTTTTCGAATCATTCTATAGAATATTACAATTAATAATGTAATATTAGAGTTACTTAGTAAAGAAAATAATAAGTTAATTTTCAATTGTGAAGAAGCTACTCTTGAACCAGGAAGAAATACTATTCAACTTAAATGTGAGGTAAAAAATATATTAATATAACTTTTTGTTAATCTTATTTTGCTATTTATTTTATATAAATATTTATATTTGTATTTATATTTATATTTATTAATGATTATATTCTTTAATTAAAATCATATTTAATATATTTAATATATATTGCTTATTAATTAATATTTTAGCATCCAATATCAGGAAAATATAATGCCACTTCACTTCAATTTTCAATTAGAAAGTTCATTTTGAAGAGTGTTATTCATGAAAAGAGTAATAAATTTTATACTGTTAAAGAAACGTCATCAACTTTACAAGTTAAAGCATCATGCGTTCAACCAAGTAAAATAACTTTTTTTTTTTTTTTTTCTTTTTTTTTCATTTATAATGTTTTATAAAAGTTTATATAAATGTTTTTTATTATATGTAAATATTAAATATATATATTAATAAATTAATTTATTGATAATATTTTTATATAGTTGAATATGAAAAACCATCCAATAAACTTAAATTATTTATATATTCTAAATCTAATTCCATTGCAACTGGTTCACTTAATATAACCTCTATTACTGGAATGTCATTGAAATATCCAGAACAAATAGCATATAAAATTACAAAAGAAGGTATATATATTTTTATTTTAATTATCAATATTTTTTTTCTTTGAGAATAAATATATTATATATAATGATTTTTATTAATATATATATATATATATATTTTTTTTTTTTTTTTTAATTACTTTATTTAGATTCAGATGAACCAGGAAAAATAGTTACATTACCTTATGATAGTGATAATGAATCCATACCTTTACCAGAATGTGATGAAAATGAAGTTATTACTTTTGAAGTACCATACGTATCAGAAAAATTAAATATCAGTGTTCATAGAGTAAGTTATTATTATTATTATTATTTTTTATATTTATTTTCTATTAGTTTTTTTTATATATATATTTATTTTATTCTTATTCTTATTTTATTTTATATATCTATTTATTATTATTTTTTTTTAATGTAATTTAGATGACATTTGGTTTTGATTATATCATGAAAAATGGTGTACATCGTTTCCATTCATTATTTGAAAAAGTTAAGATTTCAACACCATTTATTTACAATAATAACGTGACTTATAGCCATGACAGGTAGAGCAACATTTGTTTTTAATTTTTAATTATTATCAAAATTAAATAAATAAATAATTAAATATTTTTTAATATATCATTTTATTACAATATATTATATATTTATTTTTAATTTTCTTTCTCTCTCTCTCTCTCTCTCTCTCTCTTTTATATATATAATAGCACTATATTACAAATTAACTTTTTCTCAAAAGATCAAATTCCAATTCGTATTCGTAACATTGAATTAATTGCACCAGGATATGATGTTGAAGAATTTTTAATTGAAAAGAAACAAGTATATTGAATCTTTTATATTATATTATTTATTTATTAATTTTTTTATTTTTTATTTTATTTTATTTTATTTTATTTTATTTTATTTTATTTTATTTTATTTTATTTTATTTTATTTTATTTTATTTTATTTTATTTTATTTTATTTTATTTTATAATCAATCTAGTATAGTTATTAAATGCATTAAGAAAAATGATTAAGATATATTATAAAAATTAAAAATTATTTATATTCTTATATTTTTATATTTTTTTAATAATAGATTATATTCCAAAATCAAGATGTATCTTTAGTTTATTGTTTAAGAAGCAAAGAAATTAGTAAGTTTTATTTATTTTTCTTTTCTTTTCTTTTCTTTTCTTTTAAGATATACATTACTAATTTTATTTATATTTTTTATATGTAGATGAATCAGAATTTATTCCAGATAAACTTGAAAAAGATGAAATAAGTTTACATATTGATTATTATTATCTTAATGAGGGTAAATAACGTGTTATATTTATTATTATTAGTATTATTCTTATTATTATTATTATTGTTATTTAATTAATAATTAAAATATAAATATTTTTTTTTTTATTAATTTATATTGAATAGAAATTGAAGCATATATTAATGAAAATGTTTCATCAAAGTTAAAACAATTAAATCTTTCAGAATTTTCTGGTTTTTTAAACAAGTTTTTAAATTCAAGTTATGAATTAATTGATCCAGTAAAATATGGTATGTATGGTAAGATTAGATTAGATAATCTTTCCGAAAATTATCATAATGTTGAATCTATTATTGAAAGTGAAGAATCAACAATGAAGGAGAAAATTAATGAAGTTGTAGATGAAGTATGTAATGTTGAAATTTCAACCTCTGAAAATGAAAATGATCGTATTCCTATAAAAACTATGATATATAAAGTTAAAGTTCCAAAAGCAGATGTAAGTATTACTTAATATCATTAATAATATATAGTAACTATTAATAATAGATTATAAAATAAATTATAATTGAAATAGATATTACTTGAAGCTGATTTAGAAATGAATCAAGGAAATCCAATTATTGGAATGATTTGTAAGGGTAAATTAAAGATTAAACAAGTTAAATGGGAATCAGATGTTGAAGAATTAAAGTTTTATTATGATATTGCTATCCGTTTTGATAATTGGATGGTATCAGGCCATAAAAAGCGTGTTTTCAGTTTAAAGGTAAATTTAATTATAATTAAAATTATTTTAATTATTAAATATTATTATATATGCAAGAAAGAATTTGTAATAAAAAAACTTTTTCATTTATTATTATTATTATTATTAATAAATTATATATAAATTATATATATATTATTTATTATTTTAGAAACAAGAGGAAAAAGAATTTACATTCGATTTTATTCCATTAAAGACAGGAATGCTTCTTATCCCAACTGTTGAAGTTAATTGTTTAACTAGTGAATCACCAACTATTAGAGTTATTCATACCAGTGATGCTAAACAAATTTCTGTGTAAGTAAATTTATTATAATTATTCAAAAATAAATAAATAAATAAATAAATAAATAAATAAATAAATAAATAAATAAATAAATAAATAAATAAATAAATAAATAAATAAATAAATAAATAAAAAATAATAATAAGTAATAATTAATAATAAATAAATAATTAATTATTAATAATAATAATATTTATTGTATCATTTATCTTTTTTTTTTTTTTTTTTTTTTTTTTTTTTTTTTTTTTAAATAAATTTAGAATTCCAAAAACTCAAAGTAGTACGATATATGTTAATAATTCTGTTTTTGATGCACCTGAAAAGAATAGAAGATCTTTAATCTAATTTAAATAATATATTATAATAATAAAAAATATATATATATATTTTCTTTTTAAATAGAAATTCTATATAATACTTGAATAAAGTAGTTAGTTTAATAGTTTAATATTATATATTTAAAAATATGTATTTTTTTTTTTTTTTTTTTTCATTTTTATATATAGTGAATTTATATAAACAATTTTTATTATACTTAATAAATAAAATAATTATTCATATAAAAAAAAATATATTAAATGTATAAACAAATAAGCAAGCAAACAAAAAACAAAAAAAAAAAAAAAACAAAAAACAAAAACAAAAACAAAAACAAAAATATATATAAAAACAAAAAAATAAAAAACAGAAAAAAAAAAAAAGTATTAATTTCTTTTAATTATACATCAAAAAAAAAAAAAAAAAAAAAAAAATTATATAGAAGCAATATGTTAAAAAAATAAAAATACAAATAAAAAAATCTTAATAAATAAAATCAAAATATTTTATAAATTAATGTTATTGATGTTATATAATTATATAATTAATATAATTTCTTTAGATATATAGAAAAAAAAAAAAAAAAAACTACTTTTTTAAATGTAACTAAATAATAATTATAATATAATATAATTATATTATTATTATTTTAAACATATCTTTTTTAAATAATAATAATAATAATAATAATAATAATAATAATAATAATAATAATAATAATAATAAGAATAATAGCAATAATTATTATGGTATGTCTTAATTATATTTTGTAATTTGTTTGAAGTAACATATTAATAACTATAACATTTAAATAAATAATTAAAAATATATTTTGTGTAATTACTTAACTTTTTTTCAAGTTATTGAATTACATTAATATATTGAAATATATTTTAATAAATATACATTTTTTATTATATTAACCAATAATATAAAAGATGCATAATATTTCAATAGAATTATTATATATATTAATATATTAAAAATATATGATTTAATAAAATTTTAGTATTTTTATTAAATAGTTTAAATATTAAAATATATTAATATTATAAAGATTAATATATATATTATATATATTATTCCATTTCCAAATTAGTAAAATTGACACTTTTAAAAATGTGTAACGTTTTTTTTTTTTTTAAAATTATTCAATGTTATATTAATTATAATAATTATGATTAATGTAATTATAAAATCTTATCTATTGTTTTTTTTTTTAATATAAATAATTGTATTGCCAATTTCAAAAATATAAAATTTTTAAAGTTAAAAAGGAATAATAAAAAGTGAAATAAATAAATAAATAAATAAATAAATAAATAAATAAATAAATAAATAAATAAATAAATAAATAAATAAATAAATAAATAAATAAATAAATAAATATTATAAATTAAATAAAATAATAATATAATATATAAATCAATCAGTAGTTAATATATTAATTATTATATAGGAAAAACAAAATAATAAACCAAAACAGATAATAAATGAAAATAATTGTTTAGCTATAGTGTATATAAATAATTTATATATATTTAGGACAATTTTTTTTTATGTAAATTAATATTATAATAATACATCTTTAATAATATTAATTTTTTTAGTATTAATATAATAATATCATAATGTAATATGTATTTATTTAGCAATAATCTTTAAAAATATATTTGTTATAAAATATATAATTATTAAAAAAAAAAAAAAGGAATTTCATTATAAACTATTTTGTTTAATAAATTTATTTATTCACTTATTTAAAATTTAAATAAACAGATAAATATTTATTTAAATAAATTAAAATAATAATTTGTATATATCACTTTTTTATATGTTTATTATTTAATTATTTTATATCATTTTATTTCATAATATATTGACTTATAAAAAAAATAAATTGAATTTAATCAACGAACACATAAATAAATTAATTGATAATATATAAAAATATATTATACATATATATTACGATTGATTTTACAATAAAATGCATTATATTCTATTAGTCCAAAAAAAAAAGAAAAAAAAAATTATTATATAAAATTTAATTTTTTTTTTTTTATTATAATTAACAATTATATATTTAATATATTATATATCCATTTATTTTAATAATAATACTTATTTATGAAAATTACTCATTAATATTTGATTTTATCATACTAATATATTATATATTAAACAATAAAATAATATGATATATAATTTTTTTCACAATAAATATTTATTTACTAAAATTCGCTATCCTTTTTTTTTTCTTCTTGCTATTTTAATTATTTTACAGTTTGTCATATTTTATATAATAGTATAGTTAAAAAATAGTAAATAGTTAATTTAATTTTTTTTTTAAAAAAAAAGAATAATAATAATAATTAATAAAAAAAATTCATTATTAATAATAAAATATATCATTATTATAACAATACAGTATTTTATCATATTTATCAAACAGACTTATCATATACATTAATATATACTATCTTTATTTTGTAAATTAAATTCATTTTTTATTGTATAATTCAATTAATTAGTATTTATGTACTAAGAGAAATTTTTAATTATAAAAATAACTATTATAATTATTAGAATTAATTATTTTTTGTAAGTAAAACCATTAATATTGGTATTAATAAAATATTTATATATTTTTAAAATTAAATAAATACTTCGTTTTTTTTATTTTATTTTTATTTGTAAATGATATTACTTTTTTTTTTTTTTTTTAGTTTTTTTTAGTTTTCTTTTTTTTTTTTTTTAGTTTTTTTTTTTTTTTAGTTTTTTTTTTTTTTTTTTAGTTTTTATTTCGGTATTTTAATAGAAATTAAGGATTTTAAATTATTTTTCAAAGAGACATTTTTATTATCTTTAAATTGAAATAATAAATAATAATAATAATTAAATTAATTATATTTTCAATAAATTGTATATATATAATTAAATGCATTTTTTTAAATTAATGAATTTTAATAATTATTTAATTAATATATGTTTATGTTCAATATTATAACTTATTTACATTAAATTATATGTATTATATATATATATATATATATATATTTTAAATATATTTTAATTTTATTATATATAAAATAATTTAGAAATGACATCAGAACATCCTTTTCAACAAGTTTTAAATAAGGCTTCGAAAACGAAAGCCACTAAGTTAGTAGGCGAAGAATTAAAAGAAAATAAAAATTCGAGCAATAATCAAACAAAAGCTCGTTCCTCTGTTAAAAAGCCAAAAATTGTTGTTAAAAGCACAAGTGACATTTCTATGGAGGAATCAATGAATGAAGATACTTTGAACATCGAAGAAAGTAATACAAGTGGAATTCAAGAACAAGAAAATGAACCAATTAAAACACATCATAAACGTAACAGTCACCGTTTTACTATAATTAAAGGTCCAAAACATGGAACAGATAAAATTGAAATGGTTCACACTTCAAGTGAAGATGAAGATGTTGGTAAACTTGCTATTATTGAAAAAGAAATATCTGAGGATGTTTCCGAAAAAATTGCTATGTTCGAAGATAAATCATTCCTTTCAAATCTTGATAGTTATAGTAGTCAAGATTATGGTAATTCCGACGATATTACAAAAATTCTTAGTGTTGACAGTTTAACTGGTGAGATTATTCCAGTTTCTGAAATTGAAGATAGATCTATTGTTAGTAGTGAAAATGGAACTTTATTAGATATTAAGAATAATTATGATAGTGATAAAGATGAAAGTTCTTCTCATGTAATTATTACAAGATCAAAAGCTAAATCAATGTTAAATAATGATGAAGAAACACAAGGAGAACTTGTTATTTTAAAACCATTATCTGAAATTAAATCAAAATTTGAAAAATCTGACGAAAATAATGTTATTTTAAAATCTACTTCTAAATCTCAAACTAAAACTCAAACAAAAAGTAAAACTAAATCCAAAGGTAAATCAAATGATCCAAATGAATCTGATCCAGATTATGTTTATACATCTGATTCTCAATTACAAGAAGAATTAAAGGTTCAATCTAAGAAAACTAAATCTCAAACAAAAAAATCTCAATCTGAAACTAAAGATGAAGTCGATCCTAAATTAA
The DNA here is from genome assembly GCA_002104895.1 of Anaeromyces robustus. Classification (NCBI taxonomy): domain Eukaryota; kingdom Fungi; phylum Neocallimastigomycota; class Neocallimastigomycetes; order Neocallimastigales; family Neocallimastigaceae; genus Anaeromyces; species Anaeromyces robustus. The sequence goes on along the minus strand of MCFG01000016.1, from coordinate 283,739 downwards.
AAGATGAATCTAAATCCAAGACTCAATCTAAATCTAAAGTTAAATCCAAGTCGACTAAGTCAAAATCTAAATCCACTAAATCCAAATCCAAATCCAAATCCAGATCTAAAAAGTCTAATATTAATAATGAATCTGATCCAGATTATGTTTATGAATCAGGATCAGAATATGAATCTGATTCTGATTATGAATTGGGATCGGAATCAGAATCACAAGATGAGTTAGATAACACCAAGAAATCCCAAGTAAAGGCAAAAAAATCAAAGAGTAAAATTAGTTCTAAGGTTAAAACTCATACTAGATCCTCTTCTTCCTCATCATCATTATCATCAGAATCTGAAGATGAAAATGAAATTGAAAAGGATTCCAAACCACAAAAGAATACTCAATCTAAAACTCAAATTAAGGCTAAGAAAATGGAACCTAAAGTTCAAAAAGAACAAGAAAGTGAATTAAAGGATGAACCTAAACAAATATCTAAACTAACAATTAAAGCATCAAAAACTAAATCTAAAAACAAAGCTGAAGCTGAAAATGGAGCTGAACCTAATTATGATGATAAGGAAAAATTAGATAATGAAAAGAAAACTCAATCAAAAGTAGAAAAATCAACAAAAAAGCAAACTAAAGCTAAATCAAATGAAACAACAGAAATGGAAATTGAATTAAATGAATCAAAACCAGAGAATAAGTCTAAAACTGGCAAAACAACTAAAACTACTAAAACTTCAAAGACTACTAAAGAAAAATCTAAATCTAATAAAGATTTAGATCCAGATTATGTATATGAAGATGAAGAATCTGAATATGAATCTGTAACTGAACCAAAAGGAGAAAAGTCAACGGTTGAAGTTAAAATAACAACTAGAAAACAAACTAAAACTAAATCTAAACCACAATCTGAAAAGGAAAAAGAAGCAAAAACAGAAACAGAAACTAACATTAAAACTAAAACTAAAACCAAGGCTAAAGCTAAGACTAAAACAGAAACAGAAACAGAAACAGAAATTGATGATGCAATGGATATTGATTTAAAAGAAGAAGAATCTAAGCCACAAAATAAATCTAAATCTATTAAAAATACTAAAACTCAACAAAAAGAAGAAAAAATAGTTACTGAAACAGAGTCAAAACCAAAAACTCAAACTAAACCTAAACCAAAGGCTAAATCACAAAAGAAAGACAAAGTTATTGAAATAAGTACTGTATCTACATCACAAATTAATTCTCAACCACAAAAAGAAGAAACTATAGTTGAAACTAAATCAAAAATTCAATCAAAAAAAGCTCAACTTACTTCAAAGACTGAACCTGAAATACAAAGTAATATTCAAATTCAAACTTCAACTGTATCTCAAATTCCATTACAAGTAACTACATTACATAATCAAATTCAACCTTTATCACAACCACAACCACAACCACAACCACAAGAACAAGTACATATTGTTCAATTACAAAATAAATTCCAATCTCCTCCTCAAATTAATCAATTACAACTTCCACAACAACCACAAATACAACCACAACCAGAAATATCAAATGAAGTTCAAATTAATCGTTTACAAATTCCACCACAACATCCACCACCACTTTCACCACCACCACAAGTACAATCACGACTTCCATTACAATCACAACAAATAACTCAAATCCAAATTTCAAATCCAAATCCACAAGAACAAATTCAATTACAAGATACAACTCCTTTACCAACACAAATGCCAACTCCAAAATCAACTTTGATTTCAACTGAAATTCCTCCACCTCAAAAACAATTACAAGACCAATTCCAAATACAAAATCAATTACCACATCATCATCATCATCATCATCATCACTTACCAAATCAATTACCAACTTCATTTCAAGTTCATCCAGTACAATTCAATTTACAAGGAAATTTCCCACCACATGATTATCATTATGCACAACCAGCCTATTGTATGCATAGTGAATGTCCACAATGTTCACCACAATTTCATTTACCATGTGCATTTGCACCACAAGATGAAATGACTACTCAATATCAAGTACAAAATGAAATTCAAATTAGTCAAATTCAACTTCAAACTCAACCCCAACTTCAATTACAACTTCAACCACAACTTCAACCACAACTTCAACCACAGTTACAAAATGGAATTCAAGTTCAACAACACCTTCAACCACAGTTACAAAGTGGAATTCAAGTTCAACAACATCTTCAACCACAGTTACAAGTTCAACCACAACAAATCATAGAATCAACGACTCAAATTTATTCAACTCCTTCTATTCAACAATCATCTCAATTACAAAATAATTTAATAATTCCACCTCAAGTTCAAGAACAATTACCAACTAAAATTAAATATGTTAAAACTAAAACTTTATCAAAGACCAAAGCTCAACCACAAAAAATTGTTATTGAACATCCAAAAGAAGAATTACAAAAGCCCATTAAGGTAATTCAAACAAAAACTCAAGTTAAAACTAACGTTCAACCGGAAGAACAAAAAATTGAAGAGGAAATTCAAAAGGAAGGAGAAATATTAAAACCAACCAAGGAAACTAAAACAGAAACTCAACCAAAAGAAAAGGTTGAAATTGAAGTTAAAGTTCAAAAGGAAAAAGAATTAACAAAACCAACTAAGGTTGTAAAATCAAAGACTCAAACCAAAACAACAAAAACTCCACCAAAAGAAAAGGTTGAGGTTGTAATTCAAAAGGAAGAAAAGTTAACAAAACCAACCAAGGTAACTAAATCAAAGACTCATACCAAAACGACAAAGACCCAACCAAAAGAAAAGGTTGAAGTTGAAGTTGAAGTTCAAAAAGAAGAAAAATTATCAAAACCAACTAAGGTTGCAAAAACAAAGACTCAAACTAAGGCAACAAAAACTCAACCAAAAGAAAAGGTTGAAGTTGAAGTTCAAAAGGAAGAAAAATTACAGAAACAAATTCCAATCACTAAAACAAAGACTCAAATCAAAACAACAAAAATACAACCAAAAGAAAAGGTTGTAATTGAAGGTCAACAAGAAGAGGTATTACCAAAACAATCTGTAACTAAAATTGTAATAAAGAATATTGCTAAATCTCAACCATTGAATGATAATAAAAATGAAATTTCTCAATTAAAATTACAACCAGTATCTAAGTTAAAACGTTCTTATCAAACCTATTTAGAGGATAGTAAACAACCTGAATTACAATCAGAAACTAAATTGAAAGAAGAATTCCAACCATTATTTGAATTAAAACGTGTTTATAAAGATCAGACAAATGTTGAATCAACATCTAAAATATCTCATTTAGAAGGAGAAGAGTTCCAACCACTTAAGAAAATAAAATATTTATATCAACATCCAAATGATAGTCAAAATGAAATTCAATTAAAATCTAAGATTATTATTCATGAAAAATTCCAACCTTTATCTGAATTAAAGAACAAATTAGAAGATCATTCTCGTTTACAATCTGAATCTCAATCTGAAAAATATTTGAGTGGTGAAGAATTCCAATCTTTAGATGAATTAAAAAGTAAATTACAAGAAGGTACTAAAGTTCAAACTAAATCTCCAAGGAAATCTCCAAATAAATTACAAATACAATATCGTTATAATTTAAGACGTCCATACCAATCAATATTTAAGGATGATACACAACCACCAATTGATATATCTCATATGTATCAAACTGATGAATTAAAATCACCATCTAAACTTAAATTCCAAATTAAATCAGTAACTCAACCACAAACTGAAATTGTATCTCCATCTAAAATTAAAATTACTGAAACTAAACATATTGAACCAAAGGTCCAATCAAAACCAAGACCAGTTAGAGAATTTTCTCATTATTATTTAAGACAACCATACAAGGTTCAAAATAAATTACATCTTGATTATGAACCAACTGAATCAAATTCTTCATTTATTATTCAAAAAAGCGGTGTTCAATATCAAGATGAACCAGAACAAGTTGATCAAATGGGAATTATATCTTCTCAAAATGTATTACAAGATGAACCAGAACAAATTGAATCACAACCTCCATCAAAATCAAGTCAAAATGTTGTTATTTCTCATTATAATTTAAGACGACCATATCAAGTTCAAGAACATGAACCTGAACTTTCAAATAAATCAAAAGAAAATGAAGATTTATCCAAATCAAAACAACAACCACAACCAGAATACGATTTACAGGATGAATTCAAATCATTAAAACGTAAGTATGAAGCTATAATAGAAAATGATACTACCACTCCCTCTTCTGATGAACCTAAAAATAAGATTCAATATAAATATAATTTCAAACGTCCATATCATTCTAAAGTTAAATTATATGTTAAACCTCAATCTCCATCAAAATCTCAACAAGATGAAATTAAATCTCACTATTACTTAAGACGTAAAAACCAAATTCCTTCTGAATCTGAACCTAATCAAGAAATTATTAAAGAAGAATTCAAACCATTATCAACATTAAAACGTAAATATCAAGATATGATTTCAGGTCAAACCATTACTAAACCAGTAATTGAAGAAGAATTCCAACCATTATCTAACTTAAAACAAACTTATCAAAACCAGACTACAGTTCAAACTATTACTAAACCAGTAATTGAAGAAGAATTCCAACCATTATCTAATTTAAAACAAACTTATCAAGATCAAACTACAGTTCAAACTATTACTAAACCAGTAATTGAAGAAGAATTCCAACCATTATCTAACTTAAAACAAACTTATCAAGATCAAACTACAGTTCAAACTATTACTAAACCAGTAATTGAAGAAGAATTCCAACCATTATCTAACTTAAAACAAACTTATCAAGACCAAACTACAGTTCAAACTATTACTAAACCAGTAATCGAAGAAGAATTCCAACCATTATCAGACTTAAAACAAACTTATCAAGATCAAACTACAGTTCAAACTATTACTAAACCAGTAATTGAAGAAGAATTCCAACCATTATCTAACTTAAAACAAACTTATCAAGATCAAACTACAGTTCAAACTATTACTAAACCAGTTATTGAAGAAGAATTCCAACCATTATCAGACTTAAAACAAACTTATCAAGATCAAACTACAGTTCAAACTATTACTAAACCAGTAATTGAAGAAGAATTCCAACCATTATCTAACTTAAAACAAACTTATCAAGACCAAACTACAGTTCAAACTATTACTAAACCAGTAATTGAAGAAGAATTCCAACCATTATCTAACTTAAAACAAACTTATCAAGATCAAACCACAGTTCAAAATATAACTAAACCAGTAATTGAAGAAGAATTCCAACCATTATCAGATTTAAAACAAACTTATCAAGACCAAACTACAGTTCAAACTATTACTAAACCAGTTATTGAAGAAGAATTCCAACCATTATCAGACTTAAAACAAACTTATCAAGACCAAACTACAGTTCAAACTATTACTAAACCAGTTATTGAAGAAGAATTCCAACCATTATCAGACTTAAAACAAACTTATCAAGATCAAACTACAGTTCAAACTATTACTAAACCAGTTATTGAAGAAGAATTCCAACCATTATCAGACTTAAAACAAACTTATCAAGACCAAACTACAGTTCAAACCATTACTAAACCAGTAATTGAAGAAGAATTCCAACCATTATCAGACTTAAAACAAACTTATCAAGATCAAACTACAGTTCAAACTATTACTAAACCAGTAATTGAAGAAGAATTCCAACCATTATCTAACTTAAAACAAACTTATCAAGACCAAACTACAGTTCAAAATATAACTAAACCAGTAATCGAAGAAGAATTCCAACCATTATCAGACTTAAAACAAACTTATCAAGATCAAACTACAGTTCAAACTATTACTAAACCAGTTATTGAAGAAGAATTCCAACCATTATCAGACTTAAAACAAACTTATCAAGACCAAACTACAGTTCAAACTATTACTAAACCAGTTATTGAAGAAGAATTCCAACCATTATCAGACTTAAAACAAACTTATCAAGATCAAACTACAGTTCAAACTATTACTAAACCAGTAATTGAAGAAGAATTCCAACCATTATCTAACTTAAAACAAACTTATCAAGACCAAACTACAGTTCAAACCATTACTAAACCAGTAATTGAAGAAGAATTCCAACCATTATCAGACTTAAAACAAACTTATCAAGATCAAACTACAGTTCAAAATATAACTAAACCAGTAATCGAAGAAGAATTCCAACCATTATCAGACTTAAAACAAACTTATCAAGATCAAACTACAGTTCAAACTATTACTAAACCAGTTATTGAAGAAGAATTCCAACCATTATCAGACTTAAAACAAACTTATCAAGATCAAACTACAGTTCAAACTATTACTAAACCAGTAATTGAAGAAGAATTCCAACCATTATCTAACTTAAAACAAACTTATCAAGACCAAACTACAGTTCAAAATATAACTAAACCAGTAATCGAAGAAGAATTCCAACCATTATCAGACTTAAAACAAACTTATCAAGATCAAACTACAGTTCAAACTATTACTAAACCAGTAATTGAAGAAGAATTCCAACCATTATCAGACTTAAAACAAACTTATCAAGATCAAACTACAGTTCAAACTATAACTAAACCAGTAATCGAAGAAGAATTCCAACCATTATCTAACTTAAAACAAACTTATCAAGATCAAACTACAGTTCAAACTATTACTAAACCAGTAATTGAAGAAGAATTCCAACCATTATCTAACTTAAAACAAACTTATCAAGATCAAACTACAGTTCAAACTATTACTAAACCAGTTATTGAAGAAGAATTCCAACCATTATCTAGCTTAAAACAAACTTATCAAGATCAAACTACAGTTCAAACTATTACTAAACCAGTAATTGAAGAAGAATTCCAACCATTATCTAACTTAAAACAAACTTATCAAGATCAAACTACAGTTCAAACTATTACTAAACCAGTAATTGAAGAAGAATTCCAACCATTATCTGAAATTAAAATTGCCTACCAAGGTCAAACTAATATGGATTCACCATCCAAGTCAGAAACACGTTTAGAAGAAGAGGAATTCCAACCACTTAAGAAAATTAGACGTATTTATCAAGGTGAAAATAATGCTCAAGATGTTTCTCAATCAAAGCGCATTATTCAAACTAGTAATGAAGTTCCACAAGATGTTTCTCAATCAAGATTTAAGTACCAAGTTAAATTACCAATTAGATACAAAAATCAACCATTATATAACATTAGACATACTTATCAATCTAGACCAAGAACTCATACTAATGTACCAAAATTCCAATTTAACTTAAAACATGTATCTCCAGTTAAACCTAAGTTACAGAATGAAACTCATCTTCAATACAGTTTAAAACATGTTTCTCATCCAATTTCAGAGACTAAAACCCAGATTGTTAAATCACAACCACAGGATGAAAATATGCCTCCATCAAAAATAAGAATTATTGAAACAGAATATGTTGAACCAAAATTCAAAACAAGATCAAGACCTGTAAGAGAATTTTCTCATTATTATTTAAGACAACCATATAAGGTTCAAAACAGAATACATCATGAATATGATCCAACTGAACCAAATTCTTCATTCATATTTAAGCATACTGGAGTTCAATATCAAGATGAACCTGAAGATATAACTCAATCACAAACGGAAACTATAACTCAAACTAGTTTACAAGTTGAACCTGAAGAAAATGAAAAAATGTCTTCATCTAATGAAGATATTGGTTCATCTGAAACTAAATTACAAGCTGAACCAGAATCTGTTGAACCACATTCTCCTAGTAAATCAAAGAATAGAACTAAAAAATATGAAGTTAAATCACAATATTATTTAAGACATCCACGTCAAAATCAAAATAAATTAGAAGTTGAATCTCAAACATATTCTGAAACCGAATCTAAATATGATTATGAACCAGAATCTGAATCACAAGTAACTTTACAGGTTGAATCTCAATCTCAAACACCATCACAAACAGAAGAATCAGAATCTCAAATTACATTACAAGCTAATTCTCAATCTCAAGCTCAATCTCAAGCTCAATATGAATCTGAAGTTGAAATTGAATCAGAACCTGAAAAGCAAACAAAATTACAAATTGTATCTGAAACTGTTAAGACAACTAAATCACCATCTAAATCTAAGAAGTATGAGGTTAGATCTCAATATAATTTAAGATCTCGCCGTAATCAAGTTGAATTACAACCAGAAAATCAAACGATGGAAATTGAAACTCAACCAGAAACTGAATCCAAAACCAAAATGGAAATTGAAACTCAACCACAAACTGAATCCAAAACCAAAATGGAAATTGAAATACAACAACCACATCCTCAATTTGAAATACAATCACAAAAATTGGTACAATCAAAACCTGTATATCAATATAACCAAACTATTACAAAGACTCAACCTTCTCAAACTAAAACTAAACCAATATTTGTATTCCGTGGTAATGCACAACCGTTAATTCCTTCATTACCTAAAAATCAATTTGTTATTCATGGCAGGGAACAACCAAAAATTTCATATAAAACTACTAAACCTCAGTTTATATTCTATGGTAAAGATCAACCAAAAACTACTTATAAGTCTAAATTAGAAATTGGATCACAACCACAAAATAAAGATCAATCTAAACTTGAAACTCAAAATGTTACTATTACTAAGACACAACCTTCTGAAACTCAAAATGTTACTATTACTAAAACACAACCTTCTGAAACCCAAAATATTACTATTACTAAGACACATCCTTCTGAAACCAAAACCATCACTGTTACTAAGATACAACCTTTTGAAACCCAAACTATTAGTGTTAATAAGACTCAATCTTCTCCACCTAAAAACAAACCTCAATTTGTATTCCATGGTAATGCACAACCAATAATTCCTTCATTACCTAAGAATCAATTTGTAATTCATGGTAGAGAACAACCAAAGATTGATTCTACTAAAACTACTAAGCCAATATTTGTATTCCATGGTAAAGATCAACCAAAAACTACTTCTACTTATAAATTAGAAGTTGATTCACAACCACAAAATAAAATTCAATCTAAACCTGTAATTCAATATAATTTCCATACTATAACTAAACATCAACCACAATCTAAATTAGAAGTTGAAACTCAATCCCAAGTAAAACCTCAATTTGTATTTCAAGCTCATACTCAAACTAAACCTCAAACAGATTATGTATTTAAATCAAATGCTGAACTAGAGGCTGTTAAACCACAAGATGAATCAAAATCCAAAGTTGAATTAGTCATTAAATCTCAACAACCTAAATCTCAGTCTGAATCTGGATCTGAATATGAAGTTGGAGTTGAAGTACAACCTAAAGCAGAATCTAAATTAGAAACTAGAATTCAAGTTCAAAAACCTGCTAAACCGTTTTATCAATATAAATATCAAAAGTTACCTAAGATTAAACCACAAACAAAACCAAAGACAAATGAAATGGAAGTAGAAGATTCTTTAAATACTAAAATTACTGAATCTAAATCACAATATAAGATTCAACCAGGTTTAGAGTATGAATATGAACTAAATAAGGAAAAACAGAAGCCAGAGTCTAAATCTGAATACAAAAGAATAGTTGAAGAAGAACAAAAGCAAGAATCTGGATCTGAATATGAACCAGAAGTTGAAGAAGAACAAAAGCAAGAATCTGAATCTGAATATGAACCAGAAGTTGAAGAAGAACAAAAGCAAGAATCTGAATCTGAATATGAACCAGAAGTTGAAGAAGAACAAAAGCAAGAATCTGAATCTGAATATGATCCAGAAGTTGAAGAGAAACAAAAGCAAGAATCTGAATATGAACCAGAAGTTGAAGAAGAACAAAAGCAAGAATCTGAATCTGAATATGAACCAGAAATTGAAGAAATTGAACAAAAACCAGAATCAGAATCAAAGTATGAACCAGAAGTTGAAAAAGTTGAACAAAAACCAGAATCAGAGTATGAACCAGAAGTTGAGGAGGTTGAAACTGAACATAAATCAAAGATTAAACCAATATCAAAAATTCATACTCAAAAACAAATTAAACCAGTTTATCAATATAATTTCCAAAAACAAACTAAAGTTCAACCACAGACTAAACCAGAATCTTATCAAATGGAAGTAAATGTTTCATCTCAAAATGAATCTAAACCACACTATAAATTCCAAGCTCATACTAAGAATTATACTCAACCAGAATCCGAATCTGAACCAGAGGTTGAAGAAGTTAAAGTAGAATATCAATCAGAAGAATCTACACCAGAATCTAGAATTCATATTCAAAAACAAACAAGACCAATTTTCCAATACAAGCTCCAGACTCATCAACAATCCAAACCACAATCTGAATCTGAATCAGAAGTTGAAGAACTTATAGTTGAACATCAACCAGAATCTAAACCAGAATCTAAACCAGAATCTAAACCAGAATCTAAACCAGAATCTAAACCAGAATCTAAACCAGAATCTAAACCAGAATCTAAACCAGAATCTAGAATACATATTCAAAAACAATCTAAACCAATTTATCAATATAAATATCAAATTTATCCTAAATCTAAACCACAAATTGAAATTGAATCAGAATCAGAACCAGAAGTTGAAGAAATTGAAATTAAACAAAAACTAGAATCTAAACCAACTTACCAATATAAATTCCAAACTCAAACTCATCTACAACCAAAACAACAAATTGAAATTGAATCAGAATCAGAATCTGTATCAGAAGTTGAAGAAGTTGAGCAAAAGCCAGAATCAGAATCAAAGTATGAACCAGAGGTTGAAGAAGTTGTAATTGAGCAAAAATCAGAATCTAAACCAGAAATTGAAGAAGTTGTAATTGAACAAAAATTAGAATCAGAACCAGGAATTGAAGAAGTTATAATTGAACAAAAATCAGAATCAGAGCCAGAAGTTGAAGAAGTTATAATTGAACAAAAATCAGAATCAGAACCAGAAATTGAAGAAGTTATAATTGAACAAAAATCAGAATCAGAACCAGAAATTGTAGTTGAACAAAAATCAGAAACTAAACCAGTATCCAGAATTAATATTCAAGAACAATTTAAACCAGTTTATCAATACAAATTCAAAAAACAAACTGAGATTGAATCAGAAACTAAACCAGAATCTAATGTAATGGAAGTTGATGTTCCGTCTCAAACAGAATTTAAACCACAATATAAGTTCCATTCTCATACTGAAACTCACAATCAACCCGAAACTGAATCTGAATATGAATCAGTAGTAGAAATTGAACAAGAACCAAAATCTAAACTAGAATCTAGAATTCATGTTCAAAAACATTCTAAACCAAATTATCATTATAAATTCCAAAAACAAACTGAAATTGAACCAGAAACTAAATCAGAAATGGAAGTTGATATACCATCTCAAAATGAATCAAAATCAGAATATAAATTCCAAATTGAAAATCAAGTTCCACCAGAATCAAAATCAGAGTCAGAGTCAGAAGTTGAAGTTAAACATCAACCAGAAACTAGAATTCAACTTCAAAAACCATTATATCATAATAAGTTCCAAGACCAAAATGAATGTAAACCCGAATCTAATGAAATGGATATTGAATTTAAATCTCAATCAACATTAGATATTGATCCTCAAGTTCAATATAATTACAAACCTGTATATCCTTCTTTAGATGCTGAATCTGAATTCAAGGAATTAATTGAGATGAAACCATATCAAAATAAATCCAAAACAAAACACAATAAATCCAAAATTCAAACCCAACCAGAATCAAAGTTTAAACCAAAATATAAATTCCAGTCTTATATTCAACCAGAATCAGAATCAGATCTAGAAATTGATTTTAAGTCTCAAAATAAATCTAAGCCTGAATATGATATTAAAGTTGAAGTTAAATCTCAAAATGAATCTGAATCTGAATATGAACCAAAGGATAAAATTTACACTAAATCAAAATTCCATAGTCGTACTGGTACTAAACCAGAATATAGATTTGAAGTAGCTAAGAAAAATAAAAAACAACCTCAATCTGAATTCCAAAATGAAACCTATCATTCAAAATCTAAGCCACAAATTAGATTCCAAGATAAGGTTCAATATCAACGTAGACCTGAAACAAGTTCTGAAAGTGAAGTTATTAAACCACATTCTAGAATTCAAACTCAAACTCAAACTCAAACTCAAACTCAAACTCAAACTCAAACTCAAACTCAATCTGATTATAAACCAAAGTATAAGTTCCAATCAGTAAATAAGACTCATCCTGAATCTAAGTCAGAATTTGATATTGAAGCTAATTCTCACAATAAATCAGAACCACAATATAAATTCCAAAGTCATTTAATATCTCATTCTAAGCCACAATCAAGTATTCAATCACAAATTCCTTCTAATATTAAACCTAAATATACATTCCAATCTGCATCTAAAGTTAAAAGCCAACCAGAATATGAACATCAATCTCAATTAAAACCTCAACATGAATCTTATATTAAAACTAACTCACATTCAGAATTGGAATCTGATTCTTTGAATGAAATTGATCATCAACCTTATGAAACTAAACCAGGATCTAAAATTTCTAGTCAAGTACAATCTAAATCTGAATCTGAATTCGAATCCGAATCTGAATCCAAATCTGAATCCAAATCTGAATCCCAATCTGAATCCAAATCTGAATCCAAATCTGGAATTCAACCACAATTAGAATCTCAATATAAGCTACAATCTAAAGTTGAAGGTCATACCAAATCTGATTCTGAATTAGATATTAAGCATCAACCACAATCAAAGTCTAAACATCAATATGGAAATCAAATCCAAATTCAAACCCAAACTGGAGCTCAAATCCATCCACAATCAGAATCTAAATTAAATGTAAAAATTCAACCAGAATCTGAATTTAATTTAAAACATAAAGTTCAATCAGAAGATATTTCTTCTCAAAATGATTTATCTTGCTCTCAATTACAAAATGAAACTCATATTCAATCTGAACCTCATTTGCAATCAACGACTGAATTTGAAGAAGGTGAGGATCAATATGAGTATCAAGCAAATCAATCTAAAAGCAAATTATTAGTTCAACCTCAATTACATAAGGAGCATTCGTTCCAAGTTCAAAATCAATCTCAAACAGATATACAATTATCTGATGAACAACAATCTTCTAAAGATGAAATACCAGAACAATATATACCTAGATGTCGTTGCCATAGTCAACCAAAACAACGTAAATTCTTAAAGGCTAAGGTACAAAGAATGAAAGATACCACACAAATAGACGCTGATGGACAAGAAATCGATAATGATAAATTTTCATACAAATATAATGTTGATGTTGCACCAATAATTAAAAAGCAAGAAATTAGATACAATATTAATAATGATGAACCAAAAGCAAAAAAACAAGATGTTATTTATCAGTATAATTATGATATTGTTCCAGAAACAGAGAAACAAAAAATTTCTCACCAATATAATGTTGAAGTTGAACCAGAAATTGAAAAGCAAAAAGTTGTTCAACAACAACAATATAATATTGATGAGCCAGAAATCGAAAAACAAGAGGTTACATATCAAAATAATATAGGTAATGATTCAAAAATTGAAAAACAAAGTATTTCTCACCAATATGATATTGGTAGTGATGATGAAGAATTAGAAATTAAGGACCAAGAAGATGAATATCAAGATTATGTCAATATTGAACCAAAAACTAAGAATGAAAAGATTACTTATCATATTCATGATGATAGTATTTTAGGTGATAGTAAACAAGGTAAATTAATTCAAACTGAGGACCGTTTCCTCTTTTCACCTGAACCAACTTCATCAGTTAGAAATAATAATGTTGTTGATGCCATTGATTCTCAATCTTCATTAAGTAGTCAAAGATACAATAAAATAAATAACACCTCATTATTAGAGGAAGATAAACATAGTGATGATAAAAATACATCAATGAAACATCTTTTATCAGAATCTGAAGTTAATATGGAATCAGATTATGAAAATAAGACAAATAGAGCTAAATATCATTTATTCAAGAATCCAACAAAGATATTTAACAATAAAGAATATACTGAAACTTCAGATTCAGAATCTAGAATTAAGATAAATAATGATGAAGAATATTCTCAAACTTCAGGATCAGAATTGAGAAAGGTAACAATTAATTATTAATAAATTATTATAATTATTTTTATTTATTTAATTTTATATATATTATTTAATCATCTATTAATTATATATAATTTATTCTAATTCATTTATTTTATATAAATTATAACAAACAAACAAATAAACAAACAAATAATAATAATAATAATTAAAAAAAAAAAAAAAAAAAAAATGTAGAGAAAGAGATATGAAGATGAAGATGAAGAAGATAGTGATATGGAACAACCACCAAAGAGACACTTTGGAGATAGTATTTTAAGACTTAAAAATGCGTTAGATGTTACTCCAGTAAAACGCGCAGTTAGAAATACATATAATATAGTTAAAAATCAACTTTTCTCGCCATATAAAATTGTTGAAAAAGATCCATTAGAATTCTTCCAAAAATTCACTGGTATTGGTCCTTCTTTAAATGAAACTTTGTGGAATAGTGATTACTCAAGATATAAATTGTTAATGATTATTGGAAATGAGAATATAAAGGTTTATGAGGTAAGAAAAAATTTATATAAATATAGTATTAACAATAATAATAATAATCATAAAAAAAAAAAAAATAAAAATCAAAAGAATATATATATCAAATATTAAAGGAATAAATAAATTATGAAAATAAAAAAATATAATTGAATAATAGGTTCCATTAACTTGGAAGTCTCTTTGTTCTCATGCTGCTTATGTTTTAGATTATGGAGGTGAAACATTTATTCAATTTATTGGTTCAAAATGTACATCTGCTGAAAGATTATATTCTGCAAGTATTTGTAACAAGTTAAAGAAGAGAGATTATTGCGGCAGAGGAAATATTTGCCATTTCGGTAAATATATATTTAATAATATATCAATTTAAAATAATAAAACAATAAAAAGACCAAACTCTTTAATTTCTATTATTACTATTTTTATAATTATTATCATTATTATTAACAATTTATTTAATTTTATTGATTAACATGGTTAATTATTTGCTTTTATTAATATTGTTTATGTATATATTAATAAATATAATATTTAACAGAGGAAGAAGAAGCTTTGATGGGACAATCATTTATTTTAGATTTATTCTGGGAAGCTTTAGGATTAGCTAATACTTCCTTTGAATATAAGAAGAGTAGAATAGAAAAGAATAATAACAGATTCGAAGAAGTTATTAATGATGAAAGAGAAGACGCATATGCCGAATCTTTAATAAATGTTTACAAGTAATTATTATATATATTAATATTTAATGTTCAAATAAATTCATATTTTTTTTTAATAATTTTCAATTTTTATTAATTTATAATATTTTATTATTTGATATTATATTATTTATTTAATATATTTAATATTTATAACTTTTTTTTTTTTTAGTGTTAATATTGAAACCAAGAGTTTAGATTTAATTCATGAAGGATCCAAACCAAGTCATACTATCCTTGATTCGAATTCAGTTATTATTTTGGATGCCTTTAGTGAGGTTTATTTATGGAGAGGTAGTAAGTCACTATTAAATACCAGAAACCTTGGAAATGCTTTAGCTAAATACTTATATAAAAACCATCCTCTCTATAAAAGACCATCATGGGCTGTTTTAGAAAAAATTAGTGAATCATTTGAACCAGTTTTATTTACTGAAAAGTTTAGTGATAATTTCGTATGGGATGACTTAAATTAATTGGTTTATATAAATATATAATTATCAAATAAATTAACATAAGCGAAAAATAATAATAATAATAATAATAATAATAATAATAATAATAATAATAATAATAATAATAATAAGAAATAAAATTATAATAATAATTTAATATTATACTTCTAATTTAAAACTGTACTATTATTTTTTCTTATAAGAATATTATACTATTATATAATTTATAAATATGACATATTTTAAAAATTATTTTATAATTTTTATTTTATTGTTATTATTATATATCTTTTTATTTTATATATATTTTATGTGACAATAATTTTATAATTATTGATTTTTAACTTTAAAATCATGTATTACATATTGTTATGTATTTTTTATTTTAATATATTCAGAAAATAATAAAATTAATAATAAAACATTATAATAATAATAATAATAATAAAATTTTCTATTTTTCTATTGATATTTATTAATAAAAGAAAATTTATATCTTTAAATGAGAAAGTAATAGAAAAGGTATATATAATATATCGGAGTTTAAATAATATATTTTATATAAATGTATTTCAAGTTGGATAATTAGCTTAATTATTAATGTTATAAAAAAGATTTGTGTTACTTAAAATTATAAAAAAAAAATTTAAAAATAAAAACAAAACTATAATTTTTTTTAATAATAATAATATTATTATATGTTAATATTTAAAATATATATATTAAATATATATTTTTATAATACAGATATATTTAATATATATATTTTAAATATTAAGTATTTTAATAACCAATAGAATATAAGTTAAGAATATTACAACAAAAAAAAAAAAAAAAAAAAAAAAAAAAAAGAAGATTTAAATTAATTTTTAATTATTAAATAATAATAATAATAATAATAATAATAATAATAATAATAATAATAATAATATTAATAATAATAATAATATATAAAAATAATAACAACAACATTAACAACAACAACAACAATAATAATATAAGAAATTAGATAATGTCAAATTATAAAAAAGAAGATATTTATAGAATTTCATCTATACGACCTAATTCATTTCAAGTTTGTAATAGAAAATCTGGTAGATATTTATCAGAAATAGTAGTAGGAGATAATACAGGTTGTATTTTTTTTTTAAGACCTAATAAAAGAGATAATACTATGGAGGTATTAATGATAGCATGATAGTATTTTATAAAACAACTATTTTAACAATTAAATTTTTTAAAAAAATGCTTATATTTATATATATCATAAAATATCTAGTTAGGATGTTCGAGAAATATTAGTCAACCAGTTGGGACTATTCAATCTTATGGAAGAGATAATATTTATATTTCAACAGGGTCATATATTGAGGAATATAATCATAAAGTATGTATATATATATTTTTTTTCATTTTAAGCAGAAATAATAATTAACTTTGTATAAATACAGTATAAATAACATATATTATTTTTATAAAGGGAAAAAAAATTCTATCATTTGATACTAATATTATAGATAATATACAAGCCATATATATTTATGATGACTTTATTATTGCTGCAACTCAATATATTGTTTCTTATTATACACATAATATTGAAAAAGAACAATATACATCAGATGGTATCAAAATAGATTAGTTGGACAAATAATTTATATAATTATAATTATATATTATAAATTAATAAAAATATAAAAATATTTATTTTAAAAGATACTATGAAATATGTTACATTTGGGTATTTGAATGATTTTGAAAAAATATATACGTACATTGCATGTCAGGATAAAACTATAAAAATTCTTTTGGTAAATATAATGATTGTCATATTTCTAATAAATAAATAAATAAATAAATAAATAAATAAATAAATAAATAAATAAATAAATAAATTAATAAATAAATAAAATAAATAAATAAATAAATTAATTAAAAAATAAATAAATAAATAAATAAATAAATAAATAAATAAATAAATAAATAAATAAATAAATAAATAAATAAATAAATAAATAAATAAATAAATAAATAAATAAATAAATAAATAAATAAATAAATAAATAAATAAATAAATAAATAAATAATAATAATAATAATAATAATAATAATAATAATAATAAAATAATAAAAGAAATCTACATTAAAATATGAAATAGAAATAGATAGTATTCCAAGTGTTATATGTTTATCAACAAAGCAAATTGGGTATTTATATTATAAATAAATTAAATATTATTATTCATTTAATATAAAAAATAATTTTTATAAAATAATAATGTATAAATTTATATCGTGTGTTTTCTTTATCATTATAATTAATTATTTTTATAAAAGTCAATTTTTTTATGGTACAACAAAAGGAGAAATTATATCTATGATATATAAAGAAAATGATATTGAAGAAATTTGGAGAGTTACTGATAATGATTCGTTAGATTCAATTGTATCCATGAGTTATTATTACAATGATAAATTAGATCTTGAGCTATTAGTAGCTGGATTTGATTCAGGATTTGTAAGACTTTATCATATTAATGATGGATTACCAAAATTAGTTTTAAGTGAATATTTACAAGAATCTATTACAAATGTTGCTTTTGCTTTTATAAAAGCAGAATTAAAACTTCCACAAGTTATTGTCACAACATTTTCTGGTAGAATTATTCTTATTTGGAGAAATCAAGAAATTATTGATATTAATAAAAACCAATTTTATATTGCTATGGAAGGAATTGATAATACTAAAGATAATGGTGATTCTGATTCAGAAGAAAATGAAGATTTAAATGATGAACAATGGAAAGAAAAAAAACTTTCAGAAGAAAATAATGTTAGAATTATAGAAAATCGTATTTTAAATCAACAAAAATTGGATAATATTGTTAAAGCAAAAACTGAAAAACTTAAAAAATATAACAGTGAAGTCAATTATGGTGATTTAAAAGAACAATATAATATAATTATGAATGATATTAATGTCTTACAACAAAAAGTTAATGACGAAAAAGAAAAATTAAATTCAATTTTGCCAGAATCTCTACATTTGGATAATCAATCTGTAATTTTTTTTTTTCATACTATTTTTTATTCATATTAATGAGAATTTTTTTATCACATAAATTTTAATAAATTACTATTATTTATATTAAATTTATCATTTTAAAAAGGATTTATTTCATATAAAACAAAAATTTGAATTAGATACATATAAAAATTGTTATATATTAATTATTGATACTGATATTCCAATTCAAAGTATATTTTTTAAATGCAATTTTCCAATAATAATAAAAAAAGAAAGTCGAACAGAAATTATTGATAATGATGAAATTGGAACATTAAAAATTAATATCAATTCAAATGAGGTATATTAAGAAAGGAGAAAAAAAAACAACATATAATTAAATATATAAAATAAAAGATTTTATTAATTTTTTAATCATGCTAATATATATTTATTGAATTAATGATTTAAAGAAAGAAAAATATTCATATTCTGGAACATATATATGCCCACCAAATTCATTAAAAGCAAGACTTCAAGTATATATATATATATATGCTATTGTTTTATAATTTTTAATATATGTTCTATATATATAGTAATTGAAAACAAAATATTGAAAATAACTTTAAAAAAACTATATTAATATATATTTACATATATTTACTTCAGGTTTATCCAATTGAAGGAAAATATGGAACATTAAGTATTTATGTTGTACCAAAAACAACACCACAGACTTATCAATTAATTTCTTTAGTTATTAAACCTTTGTCTCTTCATGAACGTGTTAGGGAAAATGAAATTGAGAATTTAAATGAGTAATTATATATTTATAAATAATGGATATATATATATATATATAAATTAGATTTTTTAATAACGTTTTAAATATTTCAATCTTAAGATACACTAATAGATTTCCAATTAAGGGTGATTTGTCATTATCAGAAATACATAAATTTATTAGTAACTGCTTTCCACATGTACCAGAAAAGTATGTTCACCTATATTATATAGACTTAATTTAATAAAGACAATATATATTCACTATTAATATGTTTTTTTTTTTTTTTTTTTTTTTTTATTCCTTTTTTTGTAGACTTCAAGAAGATACTTCAGAATGTATATATTATTTTAAAAATATAATGATTAATTCAGGTGTATGTTGTAGATATAGGTATGCTATTTGATTTTGTCATATATTAATTTTACTTTATATTATATTATTATATTATATTATATTATATTATATTATATTATATATTATATTATATTATATTATATTATATTATATTATATTATATTATTTTACTTTATTTTTGTATCGTATCATATATGAGAATTTTTAATATTTTTTTTTAATATTTAAAATTAAGAAAATACAATAACTGTAAACTCATTATTTATATGTTATATTTATATTTTAATAAGGGTTGGGGAAATAGAATTTTTATCAAATAATATAACGTCATTATCAGTTATCTATGAAATTCTTTCTAAAAAAACACTTTCATTAAATAAATCATTTGAAAAATTTTCACTTGATATCCTTTTATTTATAATAATTAATTTTTTCTAAATTATTCTTTTAGATATATATCTTTAATTTATAATAATTATATATATATTAATTATAAAAACAGATGGATGATAAATTAGTTATACCTTTACTACAACAATTATACAATGGTTTAGAGCATGCTATTAATATTATAGAGCAACATGATTTATTAATTCCAGTATTAAATGAACTATCTTTACAAGAAAATGGAAATATTTCATTTTTTGATAATGATTTATTAGATATAATGAATAATTATAAAGATATTGAAGATGAATATGAAAATATGAAAGATGTTCAGATAAAAAGATATATAGAGTAAGTAAAAATTAAGAATAAATATATATTTATTTTATTGTTTTTTAACTAATATATATATATATTTTTTTTACAATAACAGAGGGATAATTTCACTTTATATTATTCAAAAAAAATGCTGTGGTATAAATAATCCATCAAATTTAAATAAATTAATAGAATTACTTGATGAATTTAAATCCTTTAATGGTACAAAAATAGATTGGAATCAATTATGTCCATTTTTTGAATGAAAAAAAAAAAATAAGAATTAATACTAAATAAAGAATTAATATATATATTAATTCTTTATTCATATATACAAATACTATAATCAAAATATTTTTGTTTATAATAATTACAATAGATATTTTTATTATATAAAATAAACTTAGAATATATTGTAATATTCAATGTTATTATGTAAAATATAGTATTAATGATAATAAAAATATGTATGAAATATGTTAATGTCTTGTAGTAATAATTTCATATATTAATGTATAATTTAAAAGTATATAATACAATACATACCCAATTTAATAAATAAAAATTTTTTATGTCTAAGATTTTTTAATTAATTAAAGTTTTTCTTTTGATATTATTTTTTAATATATATATTTTTAATTTTTGTATATATAAGATTAAATGAAGAGATTAATTAAAAAATTTAATTGAAATGAATTTAGTTGATTATTCTTCAAGTTCGTCAGAAGATGAACTTGAGGTAATATCTAAAAATGAAAAAGAAAAAAAAGAGGAAACTAATATAAACCCAAATTTATATAGTAAAAGAAAGTTGGAGTATGACAATGAAGAAAAAAAAAAGAAACCAAAAAGACCGCCTCTTCCAGGAGATATACTATCATTATATGGAGGTAAAATATTCTAAATATTATATAATATAATATTTTTTCAGTTTGATTTATTTATTAATTAATTTTCATAATATAGATGATTCATATATTATTGACAAAAGTAAACCAAGTAGAGCTCCAATTGACAAACCAATTGAAGGCAATTGGTATTATATTTTTATTTAATACAATCGAAAATAATAATAATAATAATAATAATAATAATAATAATAATAATAATAATAATAATAATAAAAGAAATATATTATAATATAAATTAGTAGAAGAATAAAGATTATTATAAATTTTAAATAAAAAACTATTAATTAATTTAATTTAATTTATTTTATTATTATTCTTTAAATTCCACAAAGGCCAACATATATTTATATAATAGGTTTTAGTTTATAATGTTATTGTTTTCTATAAATATAAATAATAATAATACTACTATTACTAATAATAATAATAATAATAATAATAATAATAATAATAATAATAATAATAATAATAATAATAATAATAATAATAATAATAATAATAATAATAATAATAATAATAATAATAATAATAATAATAATAATAATAATAATAATAATAATAATAATAATAATAATAATAATAATAATAATAATAATAATAATAATAATAATAATAATAATAATAATAATAATAATAATAATAATAATAATAATAATAATAATAATAATAATAATAATAATAATAATAATAATAATAATAATAATAATAATAATAATAATAATAATAATAATAATAATAATAATAATAATGGTTTATTTTTTTTGTATTATTACATATATAAATTTTATTATAAAAAAAAAAGTAAATTTTTCAGAGGAAATGTTAAAAAATATTAACGAAATTAATTTAAAGTTGAAAGAAATTAATTCAAAAATTCATGGGTTTGATTATTATAAAGATGAAATTCATATAAGTTTATCTCGAACAATTTTTTTAAAATATTTTCAACATGACAGATTTTGTAAATTATTTTTTGAAAATTTATCAGGAATATCGAAGTAATTAATTATTAAATTAAAAGAAAATGAAATAATTTATATATATATACTAATTTTATTTAATTCTTTGTTTAGATTTTATTTAAGCTTTGATAGTTTTAAAAGTTATGTCAATGATGATAAAACAAGATCCTTTTTTAGCTTGAATGTTGGCACTGGTTATGACAAAGTAATAAATATATATATTCATAATGTATTATCCTTATATTAATTGTTATAATGTTAGCTATTTAACATAATGAAAAAAATAGATGAGATAGTCGTTTCGTTTCATCAGAAGCCTTTTTATATAGTAAATTTTATAATATATAGTATTAAATTAAATAATAGTAATATAATTAAATTTATTATACATTACATTAATTAATATAATATATATATATTTATATTATTGATGATGAATAGCCTCCACAGTATCATGCAAGTATAGCTTGGGCTGAAGATAAGACAATTATTAATGAAGATATTATAAATCAATTTAAAGATCAATATTTAAATAAAATTTCTAATAACATATTTATAGTAAAAGAGATTAATTTAAAAATTGGTTATAAATTAAAAACGTTATATTTAAAATAAATAAATAAATAAATAAATAAATAAATAAATAAATAAATAAATAAATAAATAAATAAATAAATAAATAAATAAATAAATAAATAAATAAATAAATAAATTAATAAATAAATAAATAAATAAGTGAAAATAAAAAAATTAATAATATTATAAAGATTTAATTATTTAATCATTATTATGATAAATAGTATAAAGAATTCTATATAAAGATAAATTACATAAATTCATATAATATTAATCTTTATAAAATATTATTTATTAAGTAAATAATAATATTTTAAAAATAAAAATAAATAATTATATGAAAGAGAAAATAAAAAAAGGTTTTATTTATTATTTAGTAATAAAGCTTTAATATAAATATATAATTATTAAATAAAATTATTGAGTTTTTATTTATTATTTATTTTAATTATATTCTATTTATTTTATAACTTTAAGTTTTGATAAATACAGATTAATAATTTATATAAGATAAATTAATAAAAAAATCAATTTATCATTTTTGATTTTTGAAGTAATAAACTTTATCTTTTTTTCTTATCTTTTTTTTCTTTTCTTTCTTTTTTTTTTTTTTTTTTAAATCTAATGAAATTCTTCAATAGAAATCAAAAAATTCTTTAAATTTTTTGACTATTATTTTGAAAATTTCCTCTTTTGTTTTCTTTTTTTCTCTATAACCATAATCAACATAAACTAATTTCTTTTGATTTTCTATTGGTTGTGCATAAAATTCTAAAGCTTCTTCTCTCATCTGTTTATTAGTTTTATCTTTTAAATAATTTGGATCATTTTTAAGTTCTAAACGAGTTTCCATAGAATCCTTTTTTTTATTCTTACGACCTGCAAAGTGAAGAACCATATCCCCACTATGTCTTCTGTCTGGATAAGAGTTAAACCAATTCTGAGGAACAACTGCATAATGAGCCCTTTCAATATCATCATTAAGAATTAATACATCATTCATAGAAGTTTGATCTGCATATTCTAAGTGTCTTCCATTAATAAAAAATTGATAAGCTATAGAATGCATCATAAAATTAAGTGACCACGGATGAACCTTTATCATGAAAACACCTGCATTTAGACCATGATGATCTGTTGCAATTACAAAATGTATATTTTCATCGTTTGGTAAAAATGTTTCTAATTTTATATTGGGATTAGCTAATATTACATCACTATCTATCCAACTATTATACAAATATTATACAAATGTATATATATAAAGATATAAATATATATATAAAATTCATTTAATATATAATAAATATTTTTTTTTTTTTACTATTTTTTAAGTTTTATTTTTAATTACTTTTTTTTTTTTTTTTTTTTTTTTTTTAAACTTTTAATATAATAAATATATACATATATATTAAAAATGATTTATATTTACAATATCCAGTCATATTTATGCGTTTTCAAACCTTTTACAATAGCTTCTTTAATGACATGTAATTTCATATAAAAAATTGATGTTTCAGTATCGTATCTTTGAGTATTTAACATTAATGTATAATTATGAATTTTACAATATTGATAGAATTCACTTATAGCATTTTCATATATAGTATTTACATTAATTCTATCTGTAAACATGACAACTGCAAATTCAGGTTTTTTGAATTCCTTTTATATATGAATATGTAATATAAATTTATAATTTTAATATATTTATATTTATATTTATATTTATATTTATATTTATATTTATATTTATATTTATATTTATATTTATATTTATATTTATATTTATATTATTTATTTAATTATTTATTCTTGATGTTAATTTATTGCTTACTTCATTTTTAACACACCGGTATTTAATGTGAAGATATTTATAAATATCCATATTACAAGGATTACCAAAGAAAGCTTTATTAGGTTTTATATTGCAATCTACTCTTCCTTCACAAATTTTTTTCACAATATTTATTGTATCATTTCCACAAGTTTCGGTAATTTCTAATTTTTTCGATTCTACAGCTTCACCTTTAGTATTGACTTTACAATGGGTATTATCATTGGCATAACGACCATAAAATGCTTCATCAATATTAATGGTATAATGGGTTGGACATACAATATCATATCCTTTTTTTGACTCAGATTCACATAAATAATCTTCTCTTTTAATGACTTTTTTCAAATTTTTAAATCCTTTTAAGTCATAATAAAATGATTTGAAATCTTTTTCATTATTTTCAAGTATCATTTGTTTAAAATTAAATCTATCATCATCTGCCTTTCTTTTATCAACAGTTATAGGACCATTGGTGTCATTGGTATAAAGATTTACAAAATTAGGAATTAACACTTTTTTATTATAATAATTTTTCCTTACATTAACATCAAGAAATTTATCTTGGCCATCAAAGAATTTTACAGTAAGATAATTAGACAATAGAAATACAAAAAAAAATGTAAATAATATTATGAAACGTTTCACTTTTTTATTCCATTTTTTGTTATAACCTGTTCTACGGTTATTATCATTACTATTTAAATTTACAGCTACTTCTTTATATTTAACATGCATTTTTCTTTCTACCTTTTTCCTATTTTAATTGACATTTATAAATTTATAATTATAAATTATTAAAGCTTGTATATTATTATTATTATTATTATTTTTTTTTTATATTTTTATTTTTCCAAAAATAAAAAAAATACTGGATTAAATAATTATTATTAATAAATATGCTAAAAAATTTTATTATTTTTATTATTTATTTAATTTATTTTTTATTTAATTGTTTTTTTTTTTATTTTATTTTATTTTGTTTTATTTTGTTTTTTATTATTTTTTTCCTTTTATTAGTTTTGCATTTATTTTATTTTGTTGAAGCTTTTTTATATATTTATCTTTTTATTATTATTATTATTATTTATTTATTTATTACTATTATTTATTATTTGTTCAGTTTTTTTATTCACTTTTCATTATTATTATTTTTTTTTTTCTATCTTGCTTTATTTTACTTATTTAAAAAGAATATTTTTTTAATGTATGTGAAAATATTTATATTATTAATGATAATAATAAAATATATTAATAATAAAAAAACAAATAATAAATAATAAATATAAATAATAAATAATTATTATAATTATACTTATTTTTCTGAATTTAACAAATTGAAAGCGGTAATAAAGACAGTGTTACAAAGAATTTCATTAATCGGGAGGCATTATGTGACTGATAATAATCTCTTCATTAAAGAATCAAATATTTTAATTATAATAATTCTTATTATATTTAATTAAATCTTTATTATTATTAACTTAATAAATAAATAAATAAATAAATAATTATAATTATTTAGATAAACATAATAATTTTATTTATTTATTTTATTGTAATTATATAATGAACATATAAAAATTTAAAAGAATTATAATGTATAATAAATTATAATATATAATAAATAAATAAATAAATAAATAAATAAATAAATAAATAAATAAATAAATAAATAAATAAATAAATAAATAAATAAATAAATAAATAAATAAATAAATAAATAAATAAATAAATAAATAAATAAATAAATAAATAAATAAATAAATAAATAAATAAATAAATAAATAAATAAATAAATAAATAAATAAATAAATAAAAAATAAATAAATAAATAAATAAATGATTATAGTTCTTTATATGTATAATCATTTAAATATATGTAAATTGACAATAAGAAACAAAATTTATGATAAAATTTAGTTCAGCATTAAATTAAAAGATATTAATGTTAGATCTTATATTTATGTATTAGTTATAGGATATTTAATATTTTATAAATGACTAATTTAAATATATATATAAAGTTTCTTATCATAAATACTCATTATAGTAGAAAATATATTAAATAAAGTTAAATTTTATAATAAATGACTTAATATTACAGTTGTAGTATTTTAAAAAAAATATTAGTTCATAGATTGAAAAATAAAAATTTGATAATAAATTATAAAATCTAATTTATATTAATAATTAATTTATTAAACTATAGTTAATAAATTAAATCATGGATTATATATAATTTATCTGTAATGTTCATAGATAAATTATTATATTATGTTATAAAAGTAAACAAAAATTTTGAATATTTTGTCATTATTTTAAATGTTTTTATTATTAATTATATATAATATACTATTCATATATTAAAAATTAGAAGCTGGGTTAAAGTTTTTTAATATAATTATATATATATGTTAAGATATAATAATTTTTAAAATATATTATAATTTTTTTTTTTTTTTTTTTTGATAATTATTCAATCATAAAAAATAATACTATAATTCATATTATATACATAAATTTATGGATATATCCATCTTTTTTTTTTTTCTTTTTTTTTTTCCTTATTTTTTTTTTTTTTTGAATAGGAAAAAAAATTAATGCTTATATATAAAAAAAATTAATGCTTATATATAAAAAATTATTGCTTATATTTTATTTTATTTTATTTTTTTTTATTTTATATATAATAATAATAATAAAAAAAAAAAAAAAAAATTTTAATGGATATATTAAACAAAAAATTTTTTCTAGTATTTTTATAGAAATATTTATGAATGAAAGTATATTGTATATTATATATCAAATACTAAATTTTTGTATAAAACTTTAAAAATTGATAAAACTTGATAATATATATAATTTAATATGTCAACCATTTATATTTTTTTTAGAAATATTCTATGTATGTGTCTTACATAAAGTATATACTATAAAAAATGAAGTTTATTATAAATAAGATTTTATATTTTTTAATTTTTTATATAATATATAATTATTAATGTATATATTAAGTGTAAGGTTTTGTATTTTTAATAATATTATTATAAATCTATATTTATGATAATATCATATTTAAATATAGTTAATGATTTTATAGGAATAAAATTATTTGATATTTTAAAAAAAAAATAAAACTTAAATATTTTTAATTATATTCATAGTACCTAAATATATAAAATTAATTTTTATTTAGGAAATTATCTTAAATTATCTTATTTTATTAAATATAAAATATAAAACTTTAATATAATAATAGAGTAAATAAAGAATATCATAAATCATTTTTTAAAAATTTATATATATATTTTTTTTAGAAAAAAAAAGCTATATTATTAAATCAGTAATATAGATTATAAAAATTAATATTGAAATTAAAAAAAAAAAAAAAAATTATTTTTAAAAAAATATGTTTTGATGAATATTAGAATGCAAATTTAAAAAAAAAAATATAAGATTATAATAATAAGTTAGAGAGAATTTTATTATTATATTCTTTTTTTTTATATTTTTAATTAAAATATTATAGAATTAAGAAGTTTTTTCTAGATATTTTTATATGAAATAAACAAATTTATATTTATATTTAATCATCCATATTACTATCTCTTCAATCATCAAATTATATAAATTTTATATATAAATAAAAAAGGACATATAATAAAATACACATACAAAAAAAAAAAAAAAAAAAAAAAAAAAAAAAGAAAGAAAATTGATTAAAAAAATTAGGTTAATATAATAATTTATATAGATATATTGAATAAACAGAATAAATCAATAAAATATAATAATATTCATTATTACCGTTATAATTATTGACTTACCTTTTTTCTATATTATTTATTCATAATAATTTATTTTTAATAAAAAAATTATATAAAATCTCGGGAAATAATTAAAAATTTAAAATAATAATAATGTATAATTATAAAATATCTCTTATGTGTTAATAATTATATTAATAATATAATAATTAATTCTGAAAAAATTGTATTATTAAAGAATAAGTAACAATGGCGGATGTATCAGTAACTAATTCCCTTGATGGGGAATGTGATTTGATTCCAGTTTTGAAAAATAGATTTATGGAACTTAGATCAATGTCAAATCCTTTACCAGAAAAAACGGATAAAATACCAGAAAGTATTAAAAATATATTATCATATGAAACATTATTAGATATTCTTGTATCTGTTTTTGAAGATTGTAAACAAGCATCTCGAGTTACCGATAGTATTTCACTTTTTCTTAATAAATGTAATTATTATTTTTATCTTTTTAAAGTTTTAAAAAAAAACTAAATTAAAAAAAAAAAAAGAAAAAAAGAATTTTTTATTTTTTAATCTAAGTGTAATTTAAAAATTATATAATATCAAATTTAAAATAATAATTTATAATGATAAAATTTATATAAAATATTAATATATATTTAAAAATGTAATAATAATTGATATTTTTTTCAAATACTATTAGATGAAAATATTGTTAATAAAATTCAATCTTTAAGATTAAATATATCAGATTTTGAAGTTGTAAAGCCATTAGCCCAAGGTGCTATAGGAAAAGTAAGGGATTAAATAAATTAAATTAATTTAAATATTTTTTATTATATATTATTTATTTTGCTAAATTTAATAATATAAATATCTCGTATACTTTGTATTATTATTCATAATTTTAAAGGTTTCTTTAGTAAAAGGAAAGTATGATAAAAAATATTATGCTCTAAAAACTCTTAGTAAAACGGAATTATTATCACAAAGAGAAGTATGCTTAATAAAAAAATAAAAATAAAATATATATAATAAAAAATAAATATTAATATTTTTATATTTAATGTTTAAAATATAAATATTAATATTATTAATTAATAAATAAAAACTCTATAAATAAGACTGCATTTTTCATGGAAGAAAGAAATGCTATGACAAAATTAAGAACATCAAAATATACAACATCATTATATGCAGCTTTCCAGGATCGTGAAAATTTGTATTTATTAATGGAATATGCACCTGGTGGTAGTTTACAAAGAATGTTAGAAGCAGAAGGTGCATTAACAGTAGAAGAAGCAAAATTTTATATGGCAGAAGTATTGTTAGCTTTAGAAGAATTACATAATTTAAATTTTATACATAGGTAAAAAGAATTAAAAATTTCAATATATATATAATAGTTATATAGTTTTATATTTATTAAAAACAATAAAATTAATAATTATATCTATATTTTTATATATAATATTATTTATTATTTATAATATTAATATATATATATAATATATATATATAATATAATAATATAATTAAAAATAAAATATAAAAATAATAATATATTATATATAAATAAAAAAAATATAAATAAAAAGAGATGTAAAACCGGGAAATATTTTAATTTATTTAAATGGTCATGTAAAATTAGTAGATTTTGGTTCATGTATTTCAGTAAATGAAACTGAACTTGTAAGTTCAAATGTTCCTGTTGGTACACCAGATTATATTTCTCCAGAAGTTCTCAGAGCCAATGAAGGAACTGTTAAATATGGTAAAGAATGTGATTGGTGGTCATATGGTATTTCATTATATGAACTTTTACTTTTAGAACCACCATTTTATAGTGATTCATTACTTGAAACTTATTCTCAAATTATGGATCACAAGAATACTTTTGGATGGCCTGATGATTGTACATTAGATGATGTTACTAAAGATCTTATTACAAAATTAATTTGTGATAGAGAAGTTCGTTTAGGTAAAAATGGAGCTAAGGAAATAAAAGAACATAAATTCTTTGAAGGAATTGATTTTGAAAATATATATAAAATGAAACCTCCATTTATGCCAAAACTAAATAATCCTGAAGATACAACTTATTTCATTACAGAAGAAGATGATGATCATACTCAACGTGTTGCTAATCAAAGAAATGCAATTCAAAATAAAAAAAATGATGTCATTGGATTTAATTTACCTTTTGTAGGATATTCATTCAATCATAATATTTCTATTTATACTTCATTTGATTTTGGTAATCAAGGTTCAAATGGTATTGGAAATGCTTCATCAAAAGGAAGAAGAACCTCATTAGAAATACGTAATATGGGAAGCAATGAATCACTTGAAGGTAATAAAAATGCTAATTTAGTTGCAATGGAAGAAGAATTAAAAATGTTAAAGATTGAAGTTAGTAAAAAGAACGATTTAGAAAAAACTAAAACTAAATTAGAAAAGGAAAAAATTGAGTTAGAAATGCAAGTAATTGAAGCTAAAAATAATTTGAGAGCACAACAACGTTCTAAATATGATTTAGAAAGACAATTATCAGATGCTCAAGAAGAATTAGCTGCTGCTAAAAAGGAAAAGGATTCTTTAATGCTTTCAAATAAAAATTTCACTGAATATGAAAAGAAAATTGAAGTTTTAAATGCTGAATTAAAGGAGAAATCAATTACTGTTGAAAAGAATCAAGAAATTATCGATGAAATTACGAAAGCAAAAGCTGTACTTGAACTTGAATTAGAACGTAATAGTAAACAAATTGAAAGCGAACAATTAGAAAAGGAAAAATTAGAAAAAACTAATGTAGAATTAAAAACTAATTTAGAAAATGAAATTAAAAAGAATAGTGATAAAGATATTGAAAATAAACAGATTACTGAAACTAATGAAAATTTAACTAAGGAAGTTGATAAATTAAAGGGTATAATTGAAGAAAAGAATAATGCTGAAAATGAATTGAAGGAAACTAATTCTTCTTTAGAAAAAGAAAAAGCTATGATTGATGTTGAATTAAACATGTTAAAGAAAAAAGAACTTTACTTACTTGAAGAAAATGAAAAAGCTAGAGAAACAATTGAAGAATTGAAAAAAGGTATTGAAAATAATGGTATAGCACAAACGGAAAAAATAAACAAAAGTGAAGAAGAAATTAAAGATTTAAAATCAAAAATTGATAGCTTAAATGAAGAATTTCATAATACCAGTAAAGAATTATCATTATTAAAAATTGAAAATACTAAAATAAGTCAAAACTTAAAGGATACTACTACTGCTAAAAGTGAAGTTCAAAGTAAATTTAATAGTTTAGATAAAAAATATCAAGAAGCTATTAACACTATCAAAACTTTAGAACAAACTAAAACTAATTTAACAAAACAAAACGTTAGTACTTCATCTGAACTTAGAGATTTGAAGGAAGATTTAAAAACAAAGAACCAACAATTTACTGAATATGAAAAGAAATTATCTGATATGAATCATCAACAAGCTTTAATGAAAATTGAATTAGATGAAGCTAAAGTTAAGATTGAAAAACAACAACAAGCCAGTAGTGAATTAGAAAATGAAATTAATAAGAATACTGAAGAAATTAAGGCTCAAGAAATTAAGAATAAGGAATTAGAACTTTCACTCTTAGAAAAAACAAATGCTATTGAAAATCTTAAACGTGAAAATGAAAATGCTAAACAACAATATGATGAATTAATGAATGAAAAACAACAAACAGAAACTGAACAATCTGAATTGAATAAGAAATATGCTTTACTTGAAATTGAATTTAGAGACTTAAAGGAAAGATATCAAAATGAATGTGATCTTAGAACTTCTATTGAACTTCAAGCTCAAAAACTCAAAGAACAAACTCAATTGGAAGTTGAAGGTTATGAAGACTTAAAGGAAGAACTCATGCATTGCAAGAATGATTACGAACTTCTTAAGAAGGAACGTGATATGATGAGTGATAAAATTGTTGAATTAAACGGTAAATATGAAGATGTTAAACGTGAAAATGAAAAGTATAAGTTAAAGATTGAAACTTCTGTACCAGCTGTGTTAGAAAAGGATAAAGGTAACTTATCACCAATTAATGATAGTGGTAGTAATATATATTATGAAAAGAGTCATAAGAAATTCTTTAACTTTGGTTTCAGAAAAGGTAAATCAGATGTTGATAAGAGTTTAATTAAAGCTGATATTGACGATGACTTAAGAGTTTATCCATTACACAATAGAAAATTAAGTTCTACTTCATATTCAAACAACAATTCTAAGATTGAATTGAACATTGTATTTAGTCCATCTGAACCACTTGCTGGATGGCTAAAGGTTCCAAAATCACAAAAGAGTATTAAGCATGGATGGGATAAAAGATATGCTGTTGTTAAAGATTTCAAGATTTTATTCTATGAAAGTGTTAAAGATTCTGAAACTAATACTAATTGTAAGGAAGTAATTTCATTAACGTAAGTAAAAATGTTTATATTTTTGAAATAAAAAATCATTATATTTATATATAATGGATCAAATATATTCATATATAATATATATAAAACAATAAAATAATAGATGTGATATATTCAATGTTCAAACTGTTGTAAACAAGGAATTAATTCATGCTCAACCAAAGGAAATTAAATGTATTTTTAAGATTCATTCAACAAATGTTGGTAATGAATCTCAACATTCATTAAAGGTATTAATTATATTTTATATTTATTTTCTTTCTTTTCTATGAAAAAATAAAATTAAATATTAAATAATTTTTTTTTTAAAAAAAAAACTTTATAATAATTTGTTGTAAATATATTTTTAAAAAATTTGTGAAAAAACCTATATATATAATAGGATTCACTTATTGAAAATACTTCATTAGCTGAATTACAAAAACATCTTATTAAATTACAAGGTGAAGTTGAAAAGGAAGAAAAATGTCATGGAGGTTATGAAAAGATGGTATCTGCCTATGAAACAGATA
>MCFG01000016.1:237500-245000 GCA_002104895.1 Anaeromyces robustus | reverse complement strand
ATAATATTAATTTTTATATTTATAAATACTTTAATTTTAACTTACAATTGAACCTTCAAAAACATTTATAACTCTACAAATAATATCTAATAAATGTTCAATTGTTACACTTTTTATGAATTTATTGTTGTATTGACTATATTAAATAGACAATATATAAAATATAATATTTTAAAATTAATAATAATAATTTATTTAATAATGTATTTGAAATTTAATTTTAATTTTAATTTTAAATTTATACAAACCATAAACATTTTGATAATGTGTAAGTATATATATAGTATCTATTAATTAAATTTTCATTTTTAATCCATTGGGAATTGAAGTTTTTTGGTAATGAAAATGAAGGAAAACTGACCTGTAATTTATTTTCTACAATATTTAATTTATTATTATTATTATTATTATTATTATTATTATTATTATTATTATTATTATTATTATTATTATTATTATTATTATTATTATTATTATTATTATTATTATTATTATTATTATTATTATTATTATTATTATTATTATTATTATTATTATTATTATTATTATTATTATTATTATTATTATTATTATTATTATTATTATTATCATCATTATTATTATAATTATTAATTATTAATTATTAATTATTAATTATTAATTATTATTATTATTATTTGTAGTAGTATTAGTATTATTATATCGTAATAATAATTATAAGAGTTAATACCTTCTTCAATGGATTCTAGTAACATATCTAAAGTTTCATGTAAGGTACCAAGTATTTTACTAATAAAATTATCAATATTATTCCTTTTCTCAACTTTACTTAAAGCAATATTATAAGAAATAAGAAGCTCTATTGCATTTTTTGTAATTTTTGCATCTAAACTATAACTTCCTTGTAAATATGTTAAAATATTTGATTCAATTTTATTCTTTAATGAAG
Organism: Anaeromyces robustus; assembly: GCA_002104895.1. NCBI lineage: Eukaryota > Fungi > Neocallimastigomycota > Neocallimastigomycetes > Neocallimastigales > Neocallimastigaceae > Anaeromyces > Anaeromyces robustus. Next base: position 244,072 of record MCFG01000016.1, on the reverse strand, counting down.
AGATACTGAATGGGAATAATTCCATACAACGTTTTTGTAAGTATGCCATTGAAATCAAATTCTTTGGATCTTTTTCCATCATGTTAACAATTATCCCTAAAATTTTTGATACCTGATTATTTAATGATAAAGTTAATTTTTCAACTTGAAGTTCCTTAGATTTTTGTAAATATTTTAATAATATATTTATTAATGTTGCTCTATGTTGTTCAAATTCTGGTTTCTTTTTTTATTTTTTATTTTATTTTAATTTTTATTAATTTATTAATTTTATTTATGTTTTAGCATATATATATAATATATTTTATTATTTTTAAAACGTAAAAAAACAATAAGTATAAAATAAAGATATTTAAATATGGTATAATGATTAAAAAAAATATTTTTTTTATATTTTAAAATTCAGATATTTCAATTATTTACATTTAAGAGAGGTATCATTCCATTAATCCACATATTACAGTTTTTAGTAAATAAAATATCTGAATTATCTGAAATAAGTTCAGATAATTTAAAAGCACCAATTTTTTCATTAATGCTTCCAGTTCTTATTAAAGAATTAATTTTTATGAGCCATGGTTGTAAACTTTTTAAATTACTAGTTTTAAATATATTAGTATTATATAAAAAATTAAGGGTATAAATTATATCTTTATCCCAATTGCTATCATTGTTATTAAATATATAATTGAATATTAATAATGAATTTTCTTCCATATTTTAAATTATAAATACACAAAAGTATAAAAAAAATTAATTTTTAATTGAAATTCCATTTTTTAAAAAAAAAAATTAAAATTTAAAGATTAATTCCACCCAATCATTTTTAATAGACAAGTTTAACATTCATTAATATTTTTTTAATAATAAAAAAAAATAATTAAAAGATTAAAATGAATATAATATACCTAAATAAATAAATAATTAAAAAAAAGATAATAAAAAAAGTAATAAATATTTTTTTATTTTATTTTATTTTATTTTATTTTATATATTTAGTAATTTATATTATTATTTTATTCGTATTATTATTATTATTGTTGTTGTTGTTAATATTTTTATTAAAAAATTAAAAATTATTTAATACATATTAACAACTTATTTTTTCTCCAATTATTTATATTAGTATCATTATATAAGATAAAATAAAGTAAACTATTATCTTAGTAAATAAATTAAATTATAATAATGAATTGTTATAGCATTATAAAACATGAAATCATTCATTTATAATAGATATATATATTTCTATAATAAAAAAATAAAAACAATATATAATATTATATAAATAATAAATTATAAATGATTTTTATATATATTATATATTATATTATTAATAAATCATAAATGATATTTATATATATCCCTAAGTAATAAATGCAATTAAAATGAAGATAAAAGTTAAAATAAAATTTAATAAAATCTAAACATTATATTTAAGATATTTATAATACATATTGTATTTTCATCAGATTATTACTGTTGTATGATTGTATAATTTTATTATCATTAATAAAAATTTGAAAACTAAATATGTTGTAATTGTCTCTTTTTAATATGGATATTTGTTAATTTGTTAATTATCCTTATTATTTATTATAAAATAAGATATACAAAATACAAATTTATATATTTTATTGCTCTTTCAATATAACATTTGTGTTTTCGTGATTAACTTTCAATTTTTTTTTTAGTTGTTCAATTTCTTTTTTTAATGACGATATTATTTCTTTATCTATTCAAATATATTGTAAAAAAAAATTAGCATGTAAAAAAATAGCAATTAAAATCTAGTTAATAATACATACCTGTATTATTTATTGATTCATTTTTATTATTTTCTTTATCCTCATTTTTTTTATTTTCTTTTTTAATAACAATTTCTTTGTCAATATCCATTTTATTGTCATTTTTATTTTCTTTATTTTCTTTACTCTCTTTATTTTCTTTATTACCCTTATATTCTTTATTTTCTACACTTTCTTTATCCTCCTTATTTTCTTTATTCTCTTTATTTTCTTTATTCTCTTTATTTTCTTTATTCTCTTTATTTTCTTTATTCTCTTCATTCTTTTTATTCTCTTTATTATCCTTGTTTTCTTTTTTTTCTTTATTTTCTTTATTTTCTTTATTTTCTATCTTTCCTAATGTTTTAATAAAAAATTAGATATAACAATATTTTTAATATATAAATATTAAAAAAAAAAGAAGATAAAAAAATAAAAATTAGAATATTTAATTTTTCTTATTATAATATGATAATAAATAATGATTTTAAAAAAACATTTTTATTATTCAAATCCTATAATACCAATTTCATCATATTTTTTCATCTTAGCTTTTAATTGTTCTATTGTTGATTTAGCTTCTAATAATTTTTTTGTTATTTCTTTTAATTGTTGTTGAGTTTCTTTTAATTGCTCATCCTTTGTTTTTATTTCTTGTATATATGAATCATTAAACTCATCCACAGCCTTTTTAACAGCTATTTTTTATTATATAAATAAAGTATTCAATAAAGGTTTTACTTAAATAATTTTATTAATTCTATATTTTGTATGTGTAAAATATTTACCATATAATATTTTTGAGCTTTTAGATTTTATTGATAATAATTCATTAGAATTTGTGTAGTCTTCTTTCATATCATTTGATTCTTCTCTAATAGTAGGATATGTAACTTTTACTTCATTTGAAGAATTCATGTAAGCTTTTGTTCTCACTATTAATTCATCATTATTTATATTAGACTATTTTTTACATGATATAAAAAGATATATTTTTATATCATGTAAAATTATATATAATAAGGAAAAAGGAAAAATAAAAATAAAAAAAATAAACTAATTAATATATATTATATATAGCAAACAATATAGTAATAATATTTATTTATATATATATATATAAATAAATATAAATAACAGCAATAACTTTATATATACGATATTACATTTGAGCTATCAATTGAAGAAAGATCTTTTTTTAATGCTTTAACTCCATAATATAAAGGTGATATGCCAGCATTATTTTCAATTTCTGGATCAGCTCCAAAATTAATTAATAAATCTATCATTGGTTTATTTCCAATTCTCGAAAGAATATTTAATGCTGTATCTCCATTTTGATCTTTAAAATCAATAATTACATTATAATTACTTTCATTTTTATTCATTTTATCTAATAATACTTTTAAATAATAATATGATGCTTGAATACGATCTTTTTTACTTGAAATATATGCAATATGATGTAAAAGTGTTCTTCCACGATAATCAACATAAATAATAGTATTTTCTAATAAATTTAATAATTCTGGAAATATTTTATAATCATAATTATGTGTAGAAATCACTGATCTTATTAACGCAGTCTCACCACAAATATTTTTACTTTTAACATCAGCTCCTTTTTCAATTAATAACTTTATTATATTAATTCTAGCTAATGTAGCTGCCCAATGCAATGCTGTATGACCTTGATCATCAATTGACATATTAACATCATCAGCACTTAATTTTGCCGTTGTTAGAATATCTGGTATAGCTGTTTGATCATCATTTAAAAACATTTCCATTAAAGAAGCTCTTATTTTTTCCTTTTTTTCACTAACTTTTCCGGGAACTTGATTATATACATCTTTTACGGAGATTTATATATTATTATTATTATTATTATTATTATTATTATTATTATTATTATTATTATTATTATTATTATTATTATTATTATTATTATTATTATTATTATTATTATTATTACCATCATTATTATTATTATAATTATTATTATAATTATTATCATCATCATCATCATTATTATTATTATTATAATTATTATTGTTGTTGTTGTTATTGTTGTTGTTATATGATTTATTGTTTATTATTTGTAAAGATATAATTAGTAAGTGATCAAAATATTAAAAATAATATTAATAATTTTTAAATTTTATATTAATTATATATAGCTTTTTTTTAAATATTATAATATAATAAATAAATAAATAAATAAATAAATTTTAATGATTATTAATTATACTAACTTTCAGAAGAAAGAGTATAATTTAAAGGGTAAGTAATTGGATTATTTATTAAAGGATAAGATCTTGATGTATAATTTTGATATCTTGGATTAATAATATAAGAATTAAATAAATTTGATGTCATATTTATAGAAGGTTGCGTTGTTTCATATATAATTGAATTATTATTATTATTAGCATTAGCATTAGTATTAGTATTAGTAGTAGTGGTAATAGTAGTAGTATTATTATTACTAGTATTATTAGTATTATTTAAACGTTGCTTTTTTCGAGTTGGTTGGGGTGATGATATAGTTGAAGAATTTTTATTATTATTACTTAAATTAATATTTTTATTAGATATTGAAGAGGTCGAAGTTTTAGTATTTATAATATTTTCTTCATCTAATATAATTAATTAATATAAATAAATAAAATAAATATTTCATTATTAAAACTAATAATAATTAAAAAATATATATAATGAAAAAAATATAATTAATTGTATACTAATATTTATAAAAAAATGTATTTTAATTATTAAATTGAAATATATATAAATAAAATAATAGATGCATATTCTATGAATTGTTATTCTTTCGATTTTATCTTTTTGTTAGTTATTTCTATTATTATATTTATTTTTATTATCATATTAGCATTAGTATTATTTACTTAATTATTTAATTATATAATTCTTTAATATGCTTTTTATTAATTTATTTATTTATTTATTTGTTATTTATCAGTATTTATTATTATTATTATTATTATTATTATTATTATTATTATTATTATTATTATTATTATTATTATTATTATTATTATTATTATTATTATTATTATTATATACCTATATTCATATTTGAATTAGAATTTATATTTTTTAACTTTGATTTTTTTATTATAACTTTATTTATTGCATTTGTAGTATTATCATTATTACTTTCCTCTTGAATAGATGTGATATTATTGGTATTTGTATTGTTTATATTTGGGGTACTATTTGGTGAAGTAACTGTACTATTATCATTACTATAATTTGATGTATTTGAATTACTTGCTACACTACCTCTTTTTCTTCTTGTTGTATGAACTTTTTTATGTATATTATTACCATTAGAACTATTATTTCGAGTACTTTGTTCTTTTGGTGGTGCTTTTATTGAACGAACATTGGTTGGTTCAAAATCTAATAAAGGTTTAATGGAACCATCAACATCATACTCTTTTGCTAATGCAACACCTCTTGGAAATGGTATCCTTATATTACATATAATTAAATTGATAGAATTAATATATTTAATTTAATAATTAAATAATTTTAATTAATTCTAATATAACAATTATTATTTACGAATATACTAAAAATTATAATATTTTAATATATTAATATATTAATATATTAATATATTAATATATATTAAACTAATTATATTATTAATTATTATTTTCTATTATTATTATTAACTTTTTCATTGAGTGTATTATATAATTGAAGAAAAAAGAATAAAAAAAATTTTTTTTTATTAATATTTATACTAGCTAGTAGTAATATTAATAGATTTTTTATTTTTATTATTAATATATAAATCTTACATTGATAGAATTTTTTTTCTTTAAATTATTATTAATAGTAATTAAAATTAATTTTATTATTGCTTTATTTATTTTTTTCTTCTTCTTTTTTCTTATTTTTTTTTAAAGTTTTATTCTCTATTTAATATATAATAAATTAATAAAACTAATGAATATATATACCATGTTCCTTGATATTTTCCATAACCACCCTGAACTTTTTCATGTTCTCCATTTAAAACTTCTTTTTCAAGGATTTTTGTTCTTTTTCCTTTATCAATACCAGCTACTTTCAAAATTTGTGTAGCATTTAAAAAAGAATCTGATCTTCTCCTCATAACTGAAACATTTCCACACATCATTTCATATACAGGAACCCCAGAATATGTACTAGTATAAATGGTTGTTGCATTTTTATTTAATATTGCTTTTTTATTTGTCATATGGATTATTTTAAATATATAAACTTGATTACAATAATTCTATAATATTAATTTTAATATATAATTATTATAAAAAAAATTAAATTCCTGATAATATTAAAGAATAATCCTTTTATTAATTATTAATTATTTCTTTAAAAAAAAAAGTAAAATAAAAAATACAATATTTTAATAATAATAATAATTTTTATATTATTTTATTTTATTTTATTTTATTTTATTTAAGTTTAAAAATAATAAAAATTATGTTTTTTAATTAAATATTATTATTATATCAAAAATTTTTTCATACTATATCAATAGCTTTACAATTATTTTGAAATTAATATCTTCTTCAATTACTTTTTTTACTTTTTAATGATTTTATCACTTTTCACATTAATATTATAATAATTTTTCAAAATATATATATATAATAATTATTAATAACTAAATTTATAATTAATTAAAATGCTATGTAATGTAACATTTATATAGAAATCAATAATTAAAAATATTTAATATAAAGTTTAAATAAAGTTTTAAATTAT
>MCFG01000016.1:175000-232500 GCA_002104895.1 Anaeromyces robustus | reverse complement strand
ATTTACTTATTTATTTATTCATCTTCTTATTTATCTATATTTATTTATTTACTTATTTATTTATTTATTTATTTATTTATTTATTTATTTATTTATTTATTTATTTATTTATTTATTTATTTATTTATTTATTTATTTATTTATTTATTTATTTATTTATTTATTTTTATTATATTATTTAAATATAATTAAATAAGCATATATAAAACATTTTATACAAAGAAACTAATAAAAGACTAAATAAAATCATATGTTGTTAATTTATAACCGTTTGTAAAATAAACAATAAACGATTACATATGAACAACATAAAATTGACTTCAAATAATAAACCTAGCATATATTTATTTATTTAAAATATTAATTATTATCTAAATATTAATAAATATATAATATAAATATAAATTTAATATTATGTTTTTTTATTTTTTTTTTGATTTTTATTTACTATAAATTTTCTATAGTCCTTTCTTTAAATTTAGTTAAATGTTTATAGAATTTCGATTTTTAGAAACAAAGATTAATATTTAAATATTAACGCCATAAAAAATTATATTAAAAATATGCAATATTGATCGATCCTATATTGCGTTTTTTATTTCCATTATTAATTTTATTAAATATAAAATTTATTGAAATAATGTATAACAAAAAATTATATTAATTCAAGCCCCAATACATAAATTACCGTATTTTAATTCCATTTTATTTTAATATAAATTTTTATTATTTTGAAGTAAATTATAATAAATATTATTAATTAATTTATATAATTTGAATTTCTCTTATAAAACTTTTATTTATTCTAATTTATTTATTTATTTATTTATTTATTTATTTATTTATTTATTTATTTATTTATTTATTTATTTATTTATTTATTTATTTATTTATTTTTTATTTATTTATTTATTTATATATTTATCCATATATTTATTTACATATATATATTTATTTACATATATATAATTATATATTTATTTATTTATTTTTTACTAGTTTAGTTTATTTACCTATACTATAAATATTAAAAATTGATACATTATTTATTATTACATAAATACATTTTTATTACATAAAATACATTTTCATACAATTTTATTAATCTTTTAATTGTACTACACAAAAAAAAAAAAAGTATAATATATTCCTAATATATTAAAAATTATATATATAATTTTTTTAATTAATTTATGTTAATTATTTATATATCAACATCTTTAATTTTATTGGTCATAGAAAAATTAGCATTCTAATATATATCATATATAATAGATTATCATATATTATATATTAATAATATATTAATAATATATTATAATATTTTATTATTATTTTTTAAAATAAGACCTTGTGTGACTTATATAAATATTTAATATATAAGTTTTATATATATTAATATAAGTTTTATATATATTAAGTTTATTATATAATATGTTATTTATATATTATTTATATATAAATTATTTTAATATACATATATATTATAATATATAACAATATAAAACATTATATAGATATGTTTTATGGGGGGTTTGTTATATAAATTTTTTAATTTCTTCAATAAAAACTTTTTCTTTAAAAAAAAAAAAAAAATAAAAATTAAATAAAAATAAAAGTAAAAAAAATATAATTAACAATTACTTTTCTCTAATTTTCTTTAAAAAGTTATTATTTTTTAAAGGATTTATATATTTATAGAACAGTAGAAATAAAAAAAATAGAAAGAAGCTACTTAAATCAAATATATAATTGATTTTGGAATATAAAAATAGCTTACTATTATATATATTATTTTTTTTATTTACTACTTTAATTTATAATAAAAATCCAATAAATTGTATAAACTAAATTATAAATAGAAATAACTAAAATATAGTATTTTTCTAAAAAAAAAAAAAAAAAAAAAAAAAAAAAAAAAAAAAAAAAAAAAAAGAATAAATAAAGAAAAAGATTAGCATAACGTTGTGAGCAATAACATTGACAAAAAATAAAATTAATAATAATAAAAAATCAATAATCAAAAATATTGAAAACTATAAAATACTTTTTTATTAAAGAATAAAATATTAAAGGTAATAAATTAATGGAGTATATAGACATATGACATTTATTTATTCATTTATTTATACATTATAATTATACATAATGAACTAAATATTTTTATTGTTTGTATATTATTATTATCATTATTGTTATTATTAATTAAAATAAATAAATAATAAAAATATGAATTAATTACAGCAAAATGGGTAAAGAAAAACGTTCTTGGGGTTCAGATAATTCTTCAGTTGTTGAAAACCCAAAAACTCAAGATTATTTATTACCTTCTTATAAAAGTATGACTGAAGATAGTAATGCTTTGACTATGACAACTAAAACTAAAACTAAAACTAAAACAACTAAAACTAAAACTAAAACAAGTACTTCTACACCAACAAATTACAACCACAAAGAAGAATCAGGTGGTGGTAACAAGGCTCTTATGTATACTGGAATTGCTCTTTTTGTAATTCTTTTAATTATAGTTTTATCTCTTATTTATAATAAGAAAAAGAGAGCTCAACAAAGAATTGAAAAAGACAAACTAGATGCAGCAGAAGGTAAATTGGGAGTTAATGATTATTCAAGTAATCCAAATTACAACACTGTTAGACCACAAAATTTAAATACAATTAAACCAAGTGGACCTTTATATTCTGGTCCAGTTTATGATCCTAACAAAGAACATGATTATTCTACAATGAATAACAATACAAATTTAGGTGTTGCAACTAGTGTAGAAGCTGCTACATTATTAAGAAAACAAGAACAACAAGAAGCTGCTAAACTCACAAAAACAAACACTCTTCCAAACTTTAATAGTGATGAACAAGATTCAGCTGATGTTCCTCCAGTTCCACAAACAACCTCAATGTATAACAATGGTTATCTTAACATTTATGGACAACAAAGTGGCGGTTACAATCAATATGGATCAACTTATGGAAATGATTATAGTTATAATCAAAGTTATGATAATGGAAATACTTCTCAATATAGTTACAACCAAAGCTATGATGCTAATGTCTCTGTTTCTAATGAAACCTATGAAGTTGATCGTGATTATGTAGCTATCTACAGCTATGAACCAGCTATGTCTGATGAATTAGCTATTAATGTTAATGACCGTATTCATCTTTTAGTAAGTATCTAAATATATACAAAATGCTATTAATATTTTTTATCAGATTTTAATTAATAAATAATAAAAAACTTAAATTTTATAAAATATAGGAAATGTATAGTGATGGTTGGGGTTATGGTAAGAATGTAACTACTGGACAACTTGGTGTTTTACCACTTAATCGTTTAAAGATTGAAGAACAACCTCACAGTACTGGTGGATACTTAGATCCTCTTTATCAATACAGAAAGAACGCCGAAGCATTTAATGATATCCAAAAAAGAACAGTTTCAATGAACAGAAGACCAAAGAAGCGTTATGATGATGATAGAAGAAGAAATGATAGAAGAAGATATGATGATGACGATGATTACGAAAGAAGAAGAGATGTAAAGAATGATGAATAAAAAGCTTAAAAAGGAAAAAAATTTTCATAAAAATATTCTTAAAATGTAGAATTAATATAAATAATCTATATTTTTAAATATTATATAGTAACTATTGTTATTAATATATAAAAGTAATTATTATTTAAATTAAAATTTTAATTTTGTATAATGCTCATAACGTTAAAATCAAAAATTAAATAAGTAATATAATAAATTTAATAAAAAAATGTCTAATGTATTTCACTTTTAAAAGTAAAATAGTAGTTAATAAATACTATAAAGGAATAAAGATATAAATTAAAATTAATAATATATTTATTTATTTTTTTTTTTATCTTTTAAAAAGTAAATAATAAATAATTTTATATTTTTATATAGAATTAAAATATTAACAATTATATATTAATTTCATTATCTTTTTATCTTTATTTTTATTATTATAATTAATTATTATTATTATTATTATTATTATTTTTATTATAAACATATTTCATAAGAATTTTCAAATATTAATGAAAATATAATAATAATAATAATAATAATAATAATAATAATAATAATAATAATAAGAAAACTTATTGTTTTTCTTTTATATGCATTAAATATATTCTAAATATATATACTTATTTTTATTCTACAATATATATGTATTTAAAAAATTGAAAGATTAAAAACAAAAAATAAAAAACAAAAAACCTAAAAAAATAAAAATAAAATAAGATAGTACTAAACAAGATAATATTAAATAAATATATGTGTTAATTATAAATAAATATAATAATATTAAAATTTTAATATTATTATATTTATTTATAATTAACATTTTAAATGTAATTAATACTCTTTTTATTCATACTATAGCATAGCATATAATAGTGATATTTACAAGCAATTATAAATATCATAGAAATTGTTATTATAGTGAAATCTTAACAGTACAAAATGATATTAAAATGAATAAAAATTGTAAATTGTATCATAAAACAATAGTATAATAATTTTTTAAAATAGAATATCAAATTTTATTTCATTAATTTTGATTATATAGTATATTGTTTATTTTTTATAGAATAAAACAATTTCACACAATAAATATTTTATATATATTAAAAAATTAATTTATTATTAATTTTTTAATAAATCAAAATGAAGTTAATATAAAATAATAATTTAAAAAAAATTTATCAGTAACCTTTATATCCATTAAAAAAATTATATAATAAAAAATAGTATTAATTATAAAATAGAAATTAATTCATTTTATTGTTGTTCATTTAAACAAAAAATGAATCTAATTATAAAATATCTATTATATATGTTCATATTATAAATATCACATCTTCTCCTTTTTATTATTTTATCTATAACTTTAATTTAAATTGTTAAAAATATATATATTGACATTAATATAGAAGTAAATATTCAAAATGTATTATGCTACAGGAAGTCCAAAAATATTTAGCATTTGTAAATCAAATATAGATATTAATTCTTCAGCAAATAATGATTCAAATTTTGAAATACCTGAACCATCTTCACTTGTACAAATTAAAAAGAATGAAGATTGTTCCCTTTTCGCTGCAATTAATAAACAGACTATTTATTTATGGAATATAAGAGTAAATATTATATATCAATGAAGCAAAAAAAATATCTTTATTTTATGTATTATAAATTTAAGAAATTAAATAATGCTTTTATTTTTTTATATAATAATTTATATTATATGTCATAATAATAAATAACATTTTTGGAATTGAAATCTAATTTAATAATATTATATATATTACTTCTATAGCCAACTGTATTATTATCTACAGTTTCAAGATCTCAAAAGTCAATTGAGGAACATGGAGAAAATAAAGAAATTATTTGGAATGAATTGTCATATTCTATTGTTATTATTGTAAATATATATATATATAAAATTTCATTTCACTAATTTATCAAAATAAAGAAATTTAAAAATAAGAAACAAAAACAATTAATTAATTAGAAATCTATCATTATTACTAATATATAATTTTTTTTTATTATTTTTTATAATTATACTTTATTATTATTATTATTATTATTATTATTATTATTATTATTATTATTATTATTATTATTATTATTATTATTATTATTATTATTATTATTATTATTATTATTATTATTATTATTATTATTATTATTATTATTATTATTATTATTATTATTATTATTATTATTATTATTATTATTATTATTATTATTATTATTATTATTATTATTATTATTATTATTATTATTATTATTATTATTATTATTATTATTATTATTATTATTATTATTATTATTATTATGATTATGATTATGATTATTATTATTATTATTATTATTATTATTATTATGATTATGATTATTATTATGATTATTATTATTATTATTATTATTATTATTATTATTATTATTATTATTATTATTATTATATTATTATTATTATTATTATTATTATTATTATTATTATTATTATTATTATTATTATTATTATTATTATTATTATTATTATTATTATTATTATTATTATTAATAAATTCAAATCCAATAATTTAATTAATTAAACAATAAAAAAATTTTTTTTTTCTTTTTTGGTTATATATAAATATAAAGACGTCAAAGAATTATTTATATTTTTATGATGTTATGAGTGATAAAAGTCATATTTATCAATATAATTTTAGTACACGCCATGACTATTACAATGAAGAAAATACAGGTGTCCCAAAAACAAGAATTGTATATAAATTCTTTACCGAGATTTCTGAAGAAATTAAATGGTTATTATTTTCAAAAAAATGGATATAAAATAAAAATATTATTAATTTTTATTTTAATTTTTATTTTAATTTTAATTTTAATTTTAATTTTAATTTTAATTTTAATTTTAATTTTAATTTTAATTTTAATTTTAATTTTAGTTTTAGTTTTAGTTTTAGTTTTATCTTTATTTTTATTCTTTTTATTTTAATTTTAATTTTAATTTTAATTTCTAAAAAAAACAAATTTTAATAATATATATAGTGGAGTAGAATATGATAATGATATTATATTAGGAACAAATAAATCAATATTAACTATAAAATGGGATGGAAGAATAATTAAAAAGGATCCTATTTATGAATTATCATTTTTGGGTCTTACACCAAACGAAGAAAATGGTATTACTTTTTTTATAAAATATATAAATGAAAATATATAATCTATATATTATTAATAGTTAAAAATTGATATATATATAACATTTATAAAAAATGATATATTTTCTATGTATGTCTATATATAATACGCATCAGTTTATATAACACATATATCAAAAAGTAAAAATTATCCTTTTTCAACATGGATTCTTTCTAATAAATCTGTTTTTTTGGTCAGTAAAAATAAAATGATAACAAATGACAGTTCATCGAAATCATTAAATAATTCTGCACATTCATGGGTTGGTATTCAATTCAATATAGATGAAAATTGTACAGGAGATATATGTATATCAGAATTTCATCCTTATTACAAAATGATTGCTTTAGGAACGACCACGTAATTTTTTTTTTTTTTACTTTATTATTATTGTTTACGTATATATATATATTTTTATATATAAATTAAATAACAATATCTTATATTCATTCTACTATATACCTTATTAATTTAAATTAATTTAAATTATATTATTTTTTTATATTAAAATTACATTTTTTTTCTTGATATTATAAATCTAATATTTTTAATCTTTAAATATATTTATATTTAATAAAATGTTAAAATAATATTTATATCTTATATATATAATCAGTGGCGATGCTATCGTTTATACTGTTAAAGAAGTTAGTGAATTACCAGAATTTTCACATTATTTGTCCTTTTCAAAATCATCTGGTATTTATTCAGATATTCAATTAGGACATGTAAGCTCATTAGATTGGACAGATGATGGATATGCTATCGCTGTTGGTATGTATCATTCTGGATTTGCGGTTTGGAGTATCTATGGTAGATTCTTAATGAGTACTATTACAGAAGACACAATAGCACAATCAAAGTAATTAAAAAAAAAGAAATCACAAAAAATGTATAATTATAATATTAGAAAATATTATTATTTACATTTAATATTTTTTTTTTTTACTTTTCTTCTTTTATATATATACTTATTATTTCTTTTTATATATTTATATAATTTATATATTAAAAAAAAAAAAAAAGAGAAATATCTGATTATATACAAGATGATTATTTTGCTGGTGTAAAAGAATTGGTAAATATTATAATATATAAATTAATTACTTTTTTATATTTATTTATTTATTTATTTATTTATTTATTTATTTATTTATTTATTTATTTATTTATTTATTTATTTATTTATTTATTTATTTATTTATTTATTTATTTATTTATTTAAGTTCTGGGGTCTTAATGGTTATGAACTTTATTTATTACCTACTATATCTCTTGATAAAGGTAAAAAGATAAAAATAAATATAAAATAAAAAAAATAAAAAAATTATGATACTAAATTTTATTCTTCTTTTCTTTTATATATCTTAATTTATTAGAATATATTGAGGAAATATATGTATTACAATATGTCAAACATCCATTGATATATTCACTTACACAAGTAATATAAAAAGAACATATATATATATATAAATTTATTATTAATATGGCAATAGTAATAATGTTTTACATTTTTAAATATTTATATTCTAACAATAATAAAAATAATAAAGGATAATCTTCATCATATATATCTTCATAGTTCAAATTCAATTTATTTTTCAGTAGAAAATGATATTAATTCTAGTAATGAAAATTTGAATCTTACTCAATGGCAAACAATTCAAGTATTTATTTATATTGTAATAATAAAATTGTATTTGTCACAAAAAAATTATAATTAATATTTTTTTTTTTTTTGAAATATTTGAATTATAAAGATTCCTGAAATGTACTTAGCTCATAACTGGCCAATTAGAGTAAAACATTAAAAAATAAATATTAATTATATAAATAATCAAATATATATTAATATAAAATTTTCAATTATTTTATACAATTTAAAAATTTAGTACTCATCTATTGATTCTACAGGTCAATATTTAGCTATGGCTGGAAAATATGGATTGATTCATTATAGTTTTGTTACTGCAAGATGGAAGCTCTTTGGAAATATACAACATGTAAAATAATATGTTTTTCTTAAAACTATTTACTGATTAATGTAATATTAATTGATTTATTAATTCAAAATAATAGGAACAAAGTGTAACATGTTGTGGTGGCTTAGTATGGTACAAAAATATTATTGTATTTGCATGTAGAAATGAAGAAACAAAAAAATATGAAGTAATAATAATATATTAAAAATAAGTATTTTATTTATAACGATTATATTAATACTTTATATATATATATATATATATATATATATGTTTTTTTTTTATTTATTTAATATATATCTCAATAATATTGTTATAAAAATATATATAATTATAGATAAGATATTATAATAGAGATTTAAATTTAGATAATTCAAAAATTCTTTTTACTGAACATCTTCCAGAAGTAATATATATGGATATTCTTGAGAATAATTTATTAGTTTATACAATTGAAAATAAAATACGTCATTTTGTTTTAGATTTTGATAAAAAAAGTAATGTATATATATATATATATATAT
Source organism: Anaeromyces robustus (assembly GCA_002104895.1). Classification (NCBI taxonomy): domain Eukaryota; kingdom Fungi; phylum Neocallimastigomycota; class Neocallimastigomycetes; order Neocallimastigales; family Neocallimastigaceae; genus Anaeromyces; species Anaeromyces robustus. The sequence continues at coordinate 223,235 of MCFG01000016.1, read as the reverse complement.
ATATATATATTAAAATAAAATATAAAAAAAATGTAAAAATAAAAACAAAAAATTAATTTTAAAATTATTTATTGTTTTGATTGAAAAAAGTTAATAAATTAAATGTCACATACTTTTCTGAATTATCTATCTCTGAATTTGTTGAAAATCCAAGAGACGTTAAAAGTCTCGCTTGGTATCCAGTTAAATTAAGTAAGATTAAAATATCTATATATTTTAAAATATATATATTAATTTTTTCTTTTTTAAATTTTTTTTTAGGTAAGCCAGATCCAAAAGAATTATTAATGTGTCCAATTTTATTACTATATAGAGGAGAATTTAAAATAATTATTAGAGTAAATATTATTAAACTTTTATATGAAATATTTAAAAAGAATGAATGGCAATGTACAATATTCATTATTATTAAATAAATTTATTTTTTTAATCTTTTCATTGTTAATTAAAAATAACAAATTATTTACAGGAGATAGAAAAAATGTATATACATCATTTAGCGAAAAATATAGAATATTATTGGACATCCATGGGTTGGGATGTTGAAATTGGAAAATTATATAATTCTTTATGGTTATTTGATGGCAAAGAAATTAAGGTATAATAACAATTATATTTAATTTAAATATAAATAATTACCAATAATAGTTTTATTATTCAATATATTAATAAATCATATATATAAATATTCAATATAATTAATAGATGTGGATTAATATACTTTTACCAAAAGAAATGAATTCACTATGGAAACATGAATTATATGCACCATTAAATACACCTTCGTTTACTTTTACAGTAGATTTTTGTCCGTTATGTATGTTATATATATTCCATAATACTTTATATATTAATATATATTGAATCTTTATATTTTATTTATTTATTTATTTATTTATTTATTTATTTATTTATTTATTTATTTATTTATTTATTTATTTATTTATTTATTTATTTATTTATTTATTTATTTATTTATTTATTTATTTATTTATTTATTTATTTATTTATTTATTTATTTATTTATTTATTTATTTATTTATTTATTTATTTATTTATTTATTTATTTATTTATTTATTTATTATTTATTATTTATTTTAATAATATATAATATATATTATTTAGTGGTCTTATTATATAAAGGAATCATTATGGGCGTAAGTCAATCTTTATCATTAAAATGTAGTATGGAAATTGTTTACTTTAAGCCTGAAAAAAAATCACATCTTTTCCTACCTTATTTTATAAAATATTTATTAACAAATAAGTAAATAATCTTTAAACTTCATAATAATTCATTAAAAATAAAATGATTAATATAATAATAATAAATAAATAATAAGAAAAATAAATATAATAAGTATATAATTGATTGCCTAATATTAATTTTAATTATAAATTTTAATTGTACAAAATCTATTTTAATTTTAATTATATAGTATGTATGATGAAGCAGTTAGATTTGTAGATTGTTTCCAAAATCTAGAATATTTCGGACATGCTCTAGAATTATTATTACACTATGTCTTAGAAGAAGAGGTTGAAAAAAGAAAGCATAATGGTGGCAAAAGTAATATAAAATAAATATATAATAACAATACATAATGAATAACAATAATAATAATAATAATAATAATAATTTATATCAAATAATAATAATAATAATAATAATAATATATTTATATATATATATTTATATATTAACATAACATATTTTTAAAAATGATAATTAACAACTATATACATTTACAGGTGAATTATTACCACTTGTTATTAAATTCATTAAAAATTACAATCAATACTTTGACATTATTGTTCAATGTGCAAGAAAAACAGAAGTATTGGTTTGGGAATATTTCTTCTCTATTGTTGGTGATCCAAAAATATTATTTAAGGTAACAAGTCATATCTATTAAAAAAATAATAATAATGAAATTTAAAAACAGAAATTATTATCAATAATATTGTTAATAAATATCTATAAATATAATATATATTTAACAACTTCTCAATAATTATTTATACTATTATCATATATATAATATTATATAATTTTATATATAATAGCAATGTATTAGTGATGGTCGTTTAAGAACCGCTACATCTTATTTAATTATTATTCAAACATTAGAACCACTTGAAGTTAGTGAAAAGGTAAGTTTATATAAAATACTTTTAATATATATATTAATAATATACTAATATATTCTTTATATATTTATATATATATATATATATATATATAGATGGCTGTTGATTTATTAGAAAAAGCTTTTGAAATGGAAGATTATAATGTAATCAAATTATAATAATAATAATATTTTATAAAATTTAATATACAATAAAACAGTTTATTAATATTATTATTAAAATTCTTTATATATAATAAAATTAGTTATGTCAAGAATTAATTAGATTCCTTTCAACAATTAATGGTAATATAAGAAAAGCAAATAATATATATATATATATATAATGTTATTAAAACACTTGTATCATATATTAATTTAAATTTTTATTATAATTAATATTATTTTTATCGAAATTTATATAAATGGATAATAGATTCAGGTTATATTTTATTCTCTAAATTTAAAATGAATCAAGATGAAATTGAAAAGCCTCCAATAGAAAACTTGTAAGTTTTAAATATAAAGTTTAATAAAAATATCTTTATTATTAATAATTTAATTAATGTTATATTTAAAAATTATAAATTTTATATAGTGATACAAACGACTCTAATAATAGCAAAGAAAATGACAATAGTAATAATGATAATGATAATAATAATGATAATGATAATGATAATGATAATGATGACAATAACGATGAAGTTTCTGAAGATAAAAAGATTTTAGAATTAGAAAAACTTGGTGAAAAGAAAGAAAAACAATCTAAATCATTAATTGAATCAGATTTGGTAAATAATATATATATATATATTAATAATTACTTTAATTATACATATATATATTATAGGATTATTTAAAATTATATAATTTTTAATATATACCTTTCTATATTCAAATTCCTCTCTATAATTATAATTCAAATAAACTTATACATCAATATATTTTAAATTTTATTTTATTAGATTCATATTGAAGATTTAATTATAAAGCAAGCTTTTTCATTATTATCTCAGAATAAAATACGATCACTAGGTAAGATAGCAAGACTCTTAGGATTTCCATTAAAAGAATGGCTTATTGAAGAAAGGTAAATATTTATATTTTTGTTTTATTTTATAAAAGTTTTTTTTTTTTTTAAGGTACATATTTATTAATTCAAACCATAATATAATATAATATAATATATAGTAAAAGTAATAAATTTGAAATTGAAAATTGGAATGAAGCTTTTATATCTTTACATGAGCAATTCAAATGGCCATTACCAGGTAAAGAAAAATAAAATGAATATATTAATTTTTTATTTATTATTAATTATATTTATCATGATATTCATTAATACATTTCATTTTATAATATAGATGATATTTCTTCTGTAAAGAATTATATTCAAGATTATATAGATAATGTTTTAATTATAGAAAAAGATAATGAAAATTCAAATGATACAGATCTTTTAAGTCCCGCATCTTTAAGAGAAGATGAATTAAAGAATAAATTTATTAAAAAAAGATTAAATTCATCCATTCATATACCAATAACAAAAAAATCTATTCGTAATGAAGTTGACGAAATAAAGTATATATACATTCTTATAGTACATATATATCAATTAATTTTATAATTTCATATTTATATTAACTAACATAAACACGTTCATATTTTCAAAAAAAAAAAAAAAAAAAAAAAAAAGTTTCTTATTAGGTATTTTCCAAGATATTAAAATGAATGATTGGGTATTATTATTGGCTTCTTTATCATTTAATATACAAGCAATTATTAATACACTAATAGAAAGTGAAAATAAAGAAATACTTTTACAGAATTTAAAAGATGTTCTCTTAAATTCTAAAGGAAAGGGATATCCACCACTTTTTTCAGCTATAAATAATATATTAGAAAAAGAAGCAAAACGTAAAGAAAAAGAAAAAGATGATGAAGATGATGAAGATGATGAAGATGATGAAGATTATGAAAATAGTGAAGATGATAAAAATGATAATAATAAAGAAAAAGGAGAAAAAAACAAAGGAAAATGATAATACTAAAAAATTAGATTTTATAATAAAAAATTAGATTTTATAATAAAAAATTAGATTTTATAATAAAAAATTAGATTTTATAAATCAATAAATCAATTACATCAATTAATAGAAAAAAAAATTATAAATAAAAGTATTTATTCTTGCTAATTATTTAAAAAATAAAGAAAGAAAAAGGAGAAAAAAGAAAAAAGAAAAAAAAAAAGTTAATAAGATAATATATGATAAAATAAAATAAATAAAAATAAATAAAATAAAGTAAAATAAAATAATAATAATAATAATAATAATAATAATAATAATAATAATAAAAACTAAAATTTAATATAATAAACTATACTATATAATTATAACTGAATAAATAATTCTATAAATAGACAATTATAGATTAATATTTTACTTTTTGTAAGAATTAAAAATAAAATAAAATAAAATAAAATAAACAGTTTTTTAATTTAAATATAATAATAGAATTCATGGTTATAAAAAAAAATAAATAAATAAATAAATAAAATAAAATAAAAAATAAAATAAAATAAAATAAAAAATTAAAAAATAACTTGAAATATTTAGATTTTTAATTATTATTATTATTATTATTATTATTATTATTATTTTTTTTTTTTTAATATAAAATGATAATAATAAGTAGGAAAGTTTTCAATAATTAATTAATTTACCATTAAGCAAATACTATGGTAATTAAATTAAAAATTGCTTCATATTCTTATAATCCAGAAGAACCCAAATTGATATTGGGGGGTAAATTAGAGCTAGATCTTGTATATCTTTTTGATAGTTCATATTTATATTCAATATAAGTATTTGCTCTTTTAGCTGGATTTTTCATAAGTGTGTCTCTCTAAATAATTACCTTAAAGAAAAAAATAAGATCTTTCTAAAAAAAAAAAAAAAGAAAATAAAGGTAGATTCTTTAAATTTACATATTTCTCTTGACCATTTAAAAGTCTTAAAAGGGAATAGGTAAATAAAATCTTCAAGAAGTCTTTTTTTTTTTACAAGAAATTAAAATAGGAAGGTGATCAGATATATTAAAGAAAGAATTGTATATTGAAACTTTATTAATAAGCAGTTCTTTCAAAACTGAATTTACATCAAGATAAAAAAAATAAATGATATCATTTATATACTTTTCATACTCTAAGATAAAAGTATGAAAATATTAACTAAGGAAAGATTTTCTTTCTTACTCACAAAGGTAATAAAGAAGCCATTGATTTTTTTTTTTTTTTATGGCACACAATTTGTACGTCAACTTTATTGAATTTAAATATTAAAATACATGAATCATAAAAAAAACACATAATGAAAAAAAATGATACTAAAAAAAATAAAAACCAGTAAAATATTATAGATAATAATAGATAATACTGGAGGAAAAAAAGAAGTATAATAATATTTAAAAACAATAAATCCATACAGCCCTTAATTCTAAATATAGAATTAAAGTAAAATTGATCTATCCTATTCCACTAGGGTCGGAAATAGGATCGGCATTTGCCCTACTAGGCTGTCCTACTGTGTTATCAGCATTGACGTTCCTGGAGAGGTTGGTTTTAAATTTATTGAATAATATATGTTGTCTTTTACAGACAACAGGCATGATATCATTCAATAGAGCCGCAGATCGCAACAAGAATGGGGATTTTGAATAAGTACCAGATTCAGTCTGACACTTAAACAAACATTCCCATTCCTTTTTGTATGGACTATTGTTAATTCTATCACTAAAACCATAATCTCTACCACCAATTAAAAAAATATATATTCTATACCTATTAACTATTTTTTTACTACCTAATATATCTATATTACTTATACTATTATTACTACTTTTATAACCCTTAACAATATTATTTATTCTATTATCCACACTAGGGTTATTACTGGTCCTAACTAAACTATTAAAAAGACTATCTAAAAAATAAAAAAAATTTCTATCTAAATCAGAAAAGTGATCAATACGAAGATTTTTAAATAAGAAACAATTTATAAACCAATGATCAATTCTCTGATAACTGTCACAATGGAAACAACATGAACAACAATTAGGACAAGAATTATTAATCATTTTTGCAGCTTTTGCAACTCTAGCATCAATTTTATATCCACATCTTGCCCTAAGTATCCACCGAAAACCTTTGCTATATTCAGGAAATTCTAGATTAAGCTTTAAGTAACTTCTTGATTCTTCAAAGTTGTACAATTTATAAGTTTTAGCTTTAATTGATTTATCACTGTTCATGTCTCTGTCCCAATAGAATTCCATAATTTCTTTAGTAGAGGATGAAATATTGTTTAATTTATCATTTAATATTTTACTTTCTTTGTCCCAAGTCCATTTTCTTGTTGTAGCAACATTATTAACTATCTTTGAGATAATGCAGTTGGAGTCCTTCCACTTATTAAAACATCTAACCTGAGCTAAAGCACATTTACCAGAAAGTGGAGGAATATTGAGTTCTTTTGAGATGCAATAAATAGAAACAAAAGAATTAGGTTTCGAGTAGCCTAAAATCCAATAAAAACCTTTGTTAATTATTGTTTGTGTAGAACTAGTATTGTTTTTGTTAGAACCAAGCAAAGGCGCGTAATAGGAAACTTGTCCAATAACTTTTGCAGAGAATAAAGTTCTTTTAAGAGGAATAGGAATCAGATCATTTTTTAAAAAACCCTGAATTGAAAACAAAGCCTTACTAACTTTATTTTTCATTTTACTAATAACGAATTTTAAATCTAGAGTTTTGTGAAAGGGAACACCAAGGTAAGTATAACAATCTGTTTTAGGGATTGCGATTCCTGTTAAATAAAAGGTAGGGTCCTCTCTAAGAATATATTCCGAATTTTCATGTCTAACAGCTAATGTGCCACATTTATTAATTCCAAAAGTCATCTCGTTGTCCTTAGCCCATTTACCAACTAAACGAAGAAGTTTGTTCATACGAGATCTACTAGGGCACAAAGAACAATATCATCAGCAAATAATCCTCCACAACAATATTCAGTATCTATTTTCACACCATTATGCAGGCAATCGTTGAAGATGTCGTTGATAAACAAATTAAAAAGTATAGGAGATAAGGGACATCCTTGTCGAACTCCTTTAAGTATTCTGAAAGAATCGGAAAATTGTCCATTAATTTTAACACAAGCTTTGGAAGACAGATATAGGTTCTCCAAAAATTGAAAGCATTTTCCTTGTATACCAAGAGTATAAATTTTCGACAAGATGTTATATATGGGCACAGAATCGTAAGCTTTTTTAAGATCCAGAAAAGCTATATAAGTATCTTCCCCTTTGAATTTACGTCTTTGACAAATAGAAAGAATAGAGATATAAAGACTAATACATTCTTCCTTATTCCGAAAGCCAAATTGTTCTGGTCTGATGAATCCATGACTTATACCATATTCAGAAATTCTAGAAGCAATAATTTTCGAAAGAATCTTAATACCATTATTGATAAGTGAGATACCACGATAGTTATCACAATTAGAAAGATCGCCTTTTTTTGGAATAGAAACAATGGATGCATTATTCCAAAAAATAGGAAAATCACCATTCCAAATACGATTAATTAAGAAATGGAAACAACTAAGACCAGCCGGAATATAGGAATCATTATTTGCAGAGTCATCTGAAGAGGAATCAGGAATTAAAGCTTTATAAAATTCAATAGGGATACCGTCGGGACCCGAGGCTTTAAAGTTAGGGATAGAAAGGATGGCCTTTTTGATTTCTTCAATGCTGATATCTTGGTTAATATCCCATACTATGTTATTTCCACTCTTTATACGATTGATAGCAGGAGAATTCTTCCAGAATTTTTTATTCATGCTATGTCCAGTAGAGTCATTACTAAGTTTCTTATAATAATTACACCAAACATCTAATTGATCTTTAGTACTATACACTAAGTTATCTTGGTGGTCTCTGATAGGATGAGGTATAAATAACTCCTGATTGTTATTTTTAATATTCTTCTTAATCCATGACCATGATTTTCTGCTGTCATTTTTTAAGGTAGCCTCGCAGCCTATTTTAATCCAAAATAAATAGTTTTGTCTTCTAAATTCATTACATTTTTTATGAATAGATTGGCATAATTTATTATAAGATGCAACAAGGATAATAAATTGATTAGGTTCATAATCTAAATGGCTCTTTTTAATTTGTCGATACTTCAAGCTTTTAATTCTTTGAAGACAGTAAATATTACGTGACATATGGAACATTGATTTCCTAATTTCAGTAGAAGATGTAATTTCAAGATCCTCTGCAATTGAATTAGATGTATCAATAAACTTATCAACTAGATCATCAATAGAAAGAGAAGGATTATTAAAAATCTCATTATTTAAAATAGCAAACTTGTTATTGTCAACAATATCGTTTTTCATTTCCTTACAGCGAATTCTATTCCATTGAACAACCTTTTTTGGGTGAGTAAAGGAGAGATCAACAAAGTTTTTCTTACAATATACTAGCATTGGTTTATGATCAGAGACTGGGTGATAATCAATAAAAGAAGCATACGATATAAGGTTCAACATTTTATAATTAACCAAAGCATGATCAATATCTGAAGATAGATTACCTTGAACCCAAGAGATTCTTGAACTATTGAGAGGTAAAATCATCCAACCATTAATTTGTGATATTTTTTCTTCAAGGTCCACTGTTTTCATGTTAAAATCCCCAACAAGAATAGAAGCATGATCACGATGAATATTAAGCCATTCAATAACTTCTGCTAAAGCACACTTCACTTGTGTAGAATGAGAGCTGACAGGGATATATACATTTCCAACAGAGCATTTAGAGTCGTATATATTATAATTGGTTAAGGAAATAATGTAATTAAATGAATTCTCTTCAAGTATTGCTTGACAAGATTTATGATAACCTAAAAATAAACCTCTCATGCCTGGAATACTATCAACTGCTCTTCTAACAAAATATCGGTAATTGGGAATAGTGACTTTACATGGTTGACTACTATTGGCACCAGAACCATTCTTTGTTTCTTGAAAACAGAGGAAAAGAGGTTTGAATAATGTGATAAAGTATTCGATACTATCTTTCTTTTCATGGTTCCATCCATTGGTATTCCAACTGAGACAAAAAGTAAATTTATCTTTGATAGAATTAAGAGAGTTGAGATTAGAGTGTATACTAACTAATGAGTTGCGTTGAGAAGAATCTGAAGTATTAGATTGTGAGGATGTTGTAGTAGAATTACTTTGGTTATTAATTGAATCATTAAAGTTTGTTGTAGAATTACTTTAGTTATTGATTGAATCATTAAAGTTTGTTGAAGAAGAATTTTTTTTTTTTTTTTTTTTTTTTTTTTTTTTTTTTATGGCACACAATTTGTACGTCAACTTTATTGAATTTAAATATTAAAATACATGAATCATAAAAAAAACACATAATGAAAAAAAATGATACTAAAAAAAAATAAAAACCAGTAAAATATTATAGATAATAATAGATAATACTGGAGGAAAAAAAGAAGTATAATAATATTTAAAAACAATAAATCCATACAGCCCTTAATTCTAAATATAGAATTAAAGTAAAATTGATCTATCCTATTCCACTAGGGTCGGAAATAGGATCGGCATTTGCCCTACTAGGCTGTCCTACTGTGTTATCAGCATTGACGTTCCTGGAGAGGTTGGTTTTAAATTTATTGAACAATATATGTTGTCTTTTACAGACAACAGGCATGATATCATTCAATAGAGCCGCAGATCGCAACAAGAATGGGGATTTTGAATAAGTACCAGATTCAGTCTGACACTTAAACAAACATTCCCATTCCTTTTTGTATGGACTATCGTTAATTCTATCACTAAAACCATAATCTCTACCACCAATTAAAAAAATATATATTCTATACCTATTAACTATTTTTTTACTACCTAATATATCTATATTACTTATACTATTATTACTACTTTTATAACCCTTAACAATATTATTTATTCTATTATCTACACTAGGGTTATTACTGGTCCTAACTAAACTATTAAAAAGACTATCTAAAAAATAAAAAAAATTTCTATCTAAATCAGAGAAGTGATCAATACGAAGATTTTTAAATAAGAAACAATTTATAAACCAATGATCAATTCTCTGATAACTCTCACAATGGAAACAACATGAACAACAATTAGGACAAGAATTATTAATCATTTTAGCAGCTTTTGCAGCTCTAGCATCGATTTTATATCCACATCTTGCCCTAAGTATCCACCTAAAACCTTTGCTATATTCAGGATATTCTAGATTAAGCTTTAAGTAACTTCTTGATTCTTCAAAGTTGTACATTTTATAAGTTTTAGCTTTAATTGATTTATCACTGTTCATGTCTCTGTCCCAATAGAATTCCATAATTTCTTTAGTAGAGGATGAAATATTGTTTAATTTATCATTTAATATTTTACTTTCTTTGTCCCAAGTCCATTTTCTTGTTGTAGCAACATTATTAACTATCTTTGAGATAATGCAGTTGGAGTCCTTCCACTTATTAAAACATCTAACCTGAGCTAAAGCACATTTACCAGAAAGTGGAGGAATATTGAGTTCTTTTGAGATGCAATAAATAGAAACAAAAGAATTAGGTTTCGAGTAGCCTAAAATCCAATAAAAACCTTTGTTAATTATTGTTTGTGTAGAACTAGTATTGTTTTTGTTAGAACCAAGCAAAGGCGCGTAATAGGAAACTTGTCCAATAACTTTTGCAGAGAATAAAGTTCTTTTAAGAGGAATAGGAATCAGATCATTTTTTAAAAAACCCTGAATTGAATCATTAAAGTTTGTTGAAGAAGAAAATAGTTGATTTCTGGTCTGTTGAAGTGATCTTTTACGAATATAATGAGTGCAATTACTATACGACAAGCGAGCATTTGAGATATGTGATACAAATTTCTTTTTGAAATCATCAAATTTGAAGTCAGATGATAAAACCTTGATCCTAAAATACCAACCTCTAGAACACATAGATCGTTTAACTGAAAGAATGTACTTGTTGAACTCCTTAAATTTCGATTCCAGAAAATCCATCATATATGCATTGGTCCATGAGTGAAGGCCATGAGACTTCATAAAAATGCCCTTAATGTCGCCATGTATCGACAGGCATTTACCCTCTTCTGAGCATTCCAAATGAATGGAAGTACAGGTCCTCAGAAGAGGAATCAAAACTATTCATTTTATAAGTTTTAGACTAAAGGAAAAGAATACATTTCCATGTTTAAGTTTTATCTTTAATCGATTTTATCACTTGTTCATGTCTCTGTCCCAAAAGAATTAAAATTTCTGTTAAAATAAGAATAAAAAATAGAGTTTTTTTAAAAGTAAAAAGTTACTTCTTTCTATTTTTTCTTTCTATTTTTTTTTTGTTTTTACAACACACATTAATATTATAAAAAATAATAAAAAGAAAAGCATTAAAATAATAATTTTTTTTTATTTAATAAAATTTTATTAGATAATAATCTTTTTTTTTTTTTTTTTTATATTTTTTATAATATATATTTTATATAATTGTCTTTTTTTTTTTTTTCTTAAAAAATATTCCTTTAAATTAATATTTAAAAAATAATAAAAAAAAAAAAAAAATAGAAATTATTAAATATTAATTATTTAATAATATTAAAATGAGTATAATCATTTTTCCCCTCTTATTTTCTTTTATAAAAATTTCTTAAATTTTACACCCTCATTTTAAAAGTAAAAATTAAAAAATAAGGAAATAAAAAAAAAAAATTATATTACAGAGAAATAAGTTATTTTAATAAGAAAATGATAATTTAAAATAAATTTTTTTATTAATATTAAAAAATAATTAATTTAAAATAATTTTTTTTTTCTTCTTAAAGTTTAAAAAAAAAAAAAAGATAAAATATTTTTTTAAATTATATTAATTAACGCGCTTTTTTTAAATTTTTTTTTTCTTAAATAAAAGAAAAAAGAGGAAAAAAAAAAATAGTTTTTTTTTTATTCTTCTTTAATCAAAAAAAAAAAAAATTTTTTTTTAAAGTAAAAAAAATAATATTTAAATTAAAATATGATAAAAAAAATTTTTTTATAAAAAAGAGAAAAAAAATCTTAAATTATTTAATGTGGAAGAGATTCAGTGCTGTTAATGGCAATAGCTTTGTTTTCATATTCCATAGCAGTAGTATGGTCTTGGTTACCATTTAAGGCTTGAATGTTGAAGAAACTGAAGATTCTGTAAACAATAGAAGCAAGAATACCACCAACAAGTGGAGCAACCCAGAAGACCCAATGATCATCCCATTCACCAGAAACAACAGAAGCACCAAAGGAACGAGCTGGGTTCATAGAAGTACCAGTAATTGGAATAGCAATAAGGTGACCAACAAAGACAATAGCACCAATAACGAATGGAGCAACATTTCTAGCATTGTTAACTTCAAGAGCAAGCATATGAACAACGTAAACTAAAAGGAAAGTAAGAATAAGTTCAAGGAAGAAACCAGCGGTAACTGACTTATCATCTGCAATACCATTAGCACCTCTAGTAACACCATCATGTGGAGTTGGGAAAAGAGCCTTAGCGAATAAAGCACCAAGCATACCACCACAAAGTTGAGCAATAATGTATAAAACAGCCTAAAAAAAGGAAATTAAATAAATTTTATATATTATTATATATAATATATATATATAAATAATAAAACAAATAAAAAAAAATATATTATTAATATACATGTTTTTTTTTTTTTCTTTTAAAGTTTATTTAAAATTTTAAATACTTTTTTTTTTCTTTTTTATTTGATTATAATTATCATCAAAAAGAAATTATTTTTTATTATTATCATCAATATATATATATATATATATGATTAATATTATTATTTACCTTAATTGGTGGAACAGCACCAGAACAGAAAAGACCAAGAGTAACAGCTGGGTTAAGGTGACCACCACTAATACGGTAGAAAGCCCAAACCATACACATTAAACCAAAACCAAAACCGAAAGCAATTTGAATAAGAGCAGATGGACTTGGGCCAGATGGGTAACCTCTGTTAACAACAGTACTGTTAGTAATATCAGTCATGAAAGCGATATTATCAACATTTCTAGTTTCCATGGCATGGAAAGCACTGTTAACAGAGGCAATACCCATGAAAACGAAGAAAGTGGTACCAATGAATTCTATTTATATAATATTTTATTATCATTATTATTATACGAGATAAAAAAAAAGATATTATTAATTATTATATTTTAATATATATATTAAATAAATATGAAAAAAAAAAAAAAAGTGAAGAAACAGGTTTTTTTTTTTTTAATATTTTATTGTGCTTTATTTTATTTTATTTTATTTTATTTTATTTTATTTTTATTTTATTTTATTCTATTTTATTATTTAATATTATTTTTTTATTAAATATATCCCCTGTCTCTTTCTTTTCTCTTTCTTTTTTTTTTTTTTTTTAAAATAAAAGAACTTTTTATTATAATTATTTTCCTTTTATATTCCTGTCTTCATATTTTATTATTATTATTCCTTTAAATAATATTTATCCTATTTTCTTTCTTTTTTTTTTATATATGTATAAAGTAATTTAAATATTTTTTTTCTTTATAACTTACCACCAAGGGCAGATACACAATCTTTAATTAAGTTAGACTTAGCGTCGTCAGAATATTCGTATTGTTTCATTTTTAAATAATTAAATTAGTATGTCTATATAAATAAGATATAATAAAATATGTTTCTTTTTTTTTAGTCTTGTCTTTAAATTAATTTAATAGTATATGATATTGATAAATAGTTTAAAAAAAAAGAATTGATAAAATTAGAATAAAAAAAAAAAAAAAAAGTTGAGAAAATTTAAGGTATATTTATATGTTTTTTTTATATATATATTAATAATATTAATAATATTAAAATAATTGATTTATTAATAAAAAAAAATTTTTTTTTTAAAATAATTATTAATATAATATATATAAAATTTTAAGATATATACATTGATATTTTTTTATTATTATTATTATTATTATTATTATTATTATTATTATTATTATTATTATTATTATTATTATTATTATTATTATTATTATTATTATTTTATAAATATATTTAACCAAAATTTTATTTTTTTTTTTTTAATTATATTTATTTATTTATTATTTATTCATTCATTGACTTAATTATTAATAAATTTATAATTACTTTATTATGTTATATAATTATTTATTTTTTTATTAATATTTATATTTATATATTTATATTTATTATTATTTATTATTTATTGTTATTATTATGTTTTATTTTTTTTTTTTATTTGAATTAAAAATATATAATGTATTATTTAATTTAATTTAATGAGAATATTCATTTATTATTCAATTTATATATTTACAATATATTTTTATGTATTATTAATATATTAAATATATTGTAGGAATAATAGATTAATTAAAATATATCTATATTAAGTGTATTTGATATAAATATTCTATTGATTTTATGTAATATTGTGAATATATTGTAAATAATAAAGAAGAAATATATAATTAGGATATTCAATAAATATCATATAAAGACATATTAAATAATTTATTATATTTAATATATTCATTAATATATTTACTAGTACACTTGTATAATATATAATATATATAATATTATTAATTAATATTAATAAAAATTTATAGTAATATAATTAAAATTTATTTAATTTAAATAACTTTATTTTTTAAAAAAAAATTATATATAAAAAAATATTAGATGAATTAACACTTTGTTGGATTATCCATAATATATAGTAATCAATATATATGAATATAATATAATAAATATAAATTTATATTGACAATTGTATTCAATAAAAAACACAGAATTATCTTAATAAAAATATATAATAAAATTTTATAATTTTTTTGTTTTATTAATATAGAGTAAAAATAAAAAAAAAAAAATTTAAAAAAAAAAAAAGAGTTTTAATAGTAATATATTACAATATAAATGATTATTATATAAATATATTGTATATTAATAAAAATATTTTATAAATCCAATTATTATATTATTATATATGTGAAATAAGACTTTTTTTTTTATATATTATATCTATTTAAATAAAATGAAGTAAAGTATAATAATAATAATTATAATAATAATAATGATAATAATAATTTTAATATAATTAAGGATTTAAGAAAAAAAAAAAAAAAAAGAATGATATTATGTATTACTATTTAATATCAATAAGGATGAATTTTCTAATAAAAAAAAAAGATATAAATGATATATTCTTTTAACATATTAATGGTTATTATATATTCATTCTTATTATAAAAAAAATTATTAAATTATAAATAGAATTTAATTATAACCTTTTAATTTTTAATGTTTAACTTTTTTCCTTTTTTTCTTTTTGTTTTTTTTTTTTTTTTGTTATTAGGTTTAAACTTATTTATTAGTGAATAGTAACTTAAAAAAAAACTGTTTTTATTAATAGATTGGAATAAGAATTTTATGTTAATCCTTTAATTAAGTTTTAAAATAAGAAATAAAAAAAAAAAAGGACAAAATACATTTTTATGAATTTTAATAAAAAAAAAAGGTCAATTTTTTTTTCCATATAATCATTATATATAATAATTTAAATTTATTTTATTTTTAAATTTATTTTTTTTTTATATTTTATTTTATTAATCTAATTTATTAATTAATGTAGAATATTATATGATAATAGTTAAATAAAAAAAAGTCAACAAAAAATGAAAAAAATAAAAATACATAATTATTAAAATAATAATAAAAGTAATTTTCACTTAACAAAAAAAAAATAATAATAATTTATCACTTTTTTATAATATAAATACTTTATATTAATGTATATTCCCATTAAATTTAATCAAATTATATATGATAAAATTTTTTTTAAAATATATTTATGGATTAAATAAAAAAAAAAGGAGAAAATAATATAAAAAGTTAGAATATATATATTCCTTTTTTTTTTTTTTTGAAACAAATAATATAGTAATAAAAAAAATAGTAATTTTTTATATTATTTGTTTCTTTATTCTTTCCAAATACTATTTATTTATATATAAAACATGATAACTAAGAATTAATTAGATTTTATTTTATGATAAAATTTGTATATGCTTATTTAATATTAATGAAATAAAATGAATAAACCTATATCTTAACTGTAGATATATACTATATTATAATATAATAAAAAAAAGCATTTATATATTTTATTATTTATTATTTATTAAATATCATATTTATGTTTATTTTATTATTATTTCTATTATTAATTATATTTATTTGTTTTTTATTATATTTCTCCTTTATTTAATTTTGTATTATTTATTTATTTATTTATTTATTTATTAATTAATTATTTTTCTTTTTTTTTGCTTTTTCTTTTGAATTAAATAAAAAATAAAAAATTAGTTAATAGAATTTTTATAATTTATGATATGTGCATACATTACATAAAAATGTTTTATTACATTTATTATACAATTAATCTTATTTGTTTTAAATTTTGTTCATTTTTTTTTTATTAATTATTTGATAATATAATAACTAATTTCACCCTACAAAAAAAAAATAATAATAATTTGTTTTATTTTTAATTTGTTGATTTAATATAATCATTAATTATCCTTAACCTATAAAAACTCAATTTTCATTTATCCAGTCAATAATAGTACAAACTATAATAAAAAAAAATTTTTTTTTATTATTGCAGATGTTGTTAAATATAGTAACAATAAATAATAATAGAAAAAAAAATAATGCAGTCTTGTATTTATGTAATTGTTATTTGTTATAACTCTTGTTAGAATATATATTATATAATAATAGAATAAATAAAAAAAAAAGTTTATTTATATAATATGTAGAAATAAAAGTAAATATGTTAAAGGATATAAACGATGACTAATAATAAAATATATATGCAATATTTTTTTTTCTCAACTTTAAACTTCTAATTATAATAATAATAATTAATAATAATAAATAATGATAATAATAATAGTAATTATTATTACTAAGTTTAAACAGTAATCATTATTATTACTTTTATTATTAAATATAAGTTGGAACAGTACTATTTTTAACAAACCTTTTTAATCTAATCAAAGAAATTAACAAAAAATGAAAAATGAATTCAGTTTTTTTTTTTATTTTTTTTTTATTTTTACAATTAATATTTTTTAAATTTAATATATATACTAATATATTAATAAAAAATTTAAACGTTTTTAAATGAAACTTTAATTCTCCTAAATAAAAAAAGTTAGTATAAAATCAATTAAAATCAATATACTTGGATATATATAAAAAAAATGTCTTACAATAAATATATATTATTCAATAGTATAGGATATATTATTTGATATATATAATAATATAAAAAATATATTTATTATATAATAATTAATTAATATATTCAATTAATTATTTATTATTTAATCAATATATTAATATTAATAAATAATAATTAATAATTAATTATATAAAATATTTATAATGAAATTTTTAAAATTTAATTAATAGAAAAATATATTAATTTTTTTTTTTTTTTAATCTAATAATTGTATTTTTTTTTTTTTTTTTATTAAAGTTTTATATAATTAATAAACTTAATATTAATATAGATATAGATAAATTTTAAAGTAAATGCTAAAAAGTTGTCCTTTTAAATATTTATATTTATATTTTATTTTATTTTATTTGTTTGTTTTTTTTTTAATATAATTAGTTAATATTTACAAAAATATGCATTCATTTTAATTTTTATTGTTTACAATTGTTTATAACTTTAGTTAAAACTGCATTTATGTTCATCTTTATTTGTAAATAGTTTATTATTTTATTTTATTTTATTTTATTTTTTTATTTTTTTCAAAATACAACTTTTTAATATTCATAGAAATATTAATTAATCAATCAATAAGTAATATATTGATTAATTAATACTTTTTTTTTCTATGGATGTTAAAAATTGTATTTAAAAATAAAGGGAAAAAGAAATTAACAAAAGGGACAATAATCAATAATAATATTTAACATTAAATGGAATTCTATATTTTTATAATTATAATATTCTATTCTATTATTTTATTATTATAATAATTATTAAAAAAGATAGTAATATAATAAATAAACAATTTATTATTAACTAAGTATAAAATATGAAATAATAAAATTAAAAATACACACTTTAAATAATACATACATACATAATATTTATAATAAACATCAATTTTTTATTAAACTTTAATAGTATTTTTAGGTGTTTCATGTTTCATTTATTCATATAATCTATATATAATATAAACATACATATTTTTATTTTTATAAATTAATGTCATGTTATTATTTATTAAAAAAACTAATTTTTTTAAAAAAAGGAAAAAAAAACTAATTAGTTTTTAATGTTTTGTTTTATATCAATTTTCTTTTCATTAAAAGTACATAGATATGTATATAGGAATTGTTATGTTTTTTTTATTTTTTTTTTTAATTTTTTTATTTATTTTAATATTTAATATTTTCATCTAATTTTCATTAAATTTCTTAAAATTGTTTTTTTTTTTTTTTTTTTTTAAATTGTTAAAACTAATTATATTTTTCTTTTATTTTAAACTTTTAATTACAACTATTTTGTGTATTTAAATATATATATAACGAATATTTAATGAATATATAAAAATAATAATAATAATAAATAAAATTCATAAAAAAAGTTTTCATTATAAGAAACAATAAATTATTAATTATATAAACAAAGTTTAAATAAGAAAAAAAACAACATTTAGTTAATATTTATTTTAATATAATTTTTATTATTATTTTTTTTTTTAGATTTTTATAATTCCTAATTAATATTTAAATTACTAAAGGATTCAATTTCTTTTTTCTTTATATACTTTTTATAATTAAATATAGTTTTTTTTAATAAATTCTTTAAAAATTATTCCCTTTCTTTTATGTTTTTTTCTTTCTTTTTTGATATTTTAAGAATATAATTCTCTAAAGTCCACTTTTTTAATAAAAATAATTTAAATCAAAATAAAATATATTAGGATTAATTATATTTTATATAAATTCTATATATTAACTAAATTGTATTAATATATTAAATTATATTTGTGATATTTTTTTTTAAATATATTTATTGATATTAAAAAAAATTTTTTTTTATTAATTATTTAAAAAAAATGTAATATTTAATAATACTTATTTGTCCGTCAATTATATTATTGAATTTTTTAATAATTTAATATTATTATTAATATTATTATTATTATATATAATAAAATTCATTTAACATTGTTATGATTCTATAGTAATTTTATTATTATTAATTTTTTTTTGTTATTTTTTTTTATTAATATATGAAAATGCAAAAAAAAAAAAAAAAATTATATGAAAGCATGTGTTATGATAGTGCATTTCAAATAAAAAAAAAAATGAAATATCTGCATTCTAGTAAAATACAAAGTATCATCATCTGTAAATCACCTTTTAATTTATATATAAACATTGCATAAAAAATGATTCTCATATTAAAAGAAAAAGTAAACAATTAACTAATATACATTGATTTAATGATTATATTTTTTGAGTAAAGTAGAAAATTTATAATGAAAATATATAAAACATAGCTTTTAAGTTTATATTTATTAATTATATCTAAAAGATATCTATTATTAATATATTTAATATGTTTTTGATTTATTATTCATTATTATGATTAATAATTAAATAATCATTTAGTGGAAAAAAAAAAAAACAATAAAATTAGTATTAATAAAACAATAATAAATAAATGATTTGATTAAATATAAAGATGTTTTTTTTTAATAAATATTTAATATATTAAAAAAGTATATATTGATTATAAAATTGTCTCAAATTATAAATAGATAATATATTATAATATATTACAATATATTATAAAATGTACTTTAATATAAACAAAAAAAGAAAAAAATTATTTTTTTCTTTGATTTAATTTTTAGTATATTTTATTTTAAAAACGGATTGAACAAAGTAGAATAAAAATAATAATAAGAATAGTAACAAAAATTAAAGTATTTATTTAAGAACAACAAATATAATAATTAAATAAATGTTAAATTTATTCATTTAAAAAGAAGTGTATATTAATATTAATTATATTATTATTAAATAAAGGTTTCTTCTTATAAATGTGAGTGATGACATAAAATATTGCTTATTATTAATTTTATTGAATAATAAAAATAAATATTTAGAATATATCTAATTATTGTTTGTTTTTCTTATAAATGAAAATTTTCACATATAATGCAATATATAATATAAATATTATATTATATTATATTATAATCAATAATTGATTATTATATAATATTATTATATATTATATATTTTTATTATAATATTATTATATATATTATATATTTCTTAGTTTAATAATAATTCATTTTAATAAATAAAATAGATTTAATATAATATAAAAATTATTTATATCAATAAATGAAATGGTCTCTTTTTTCACATCACTTGTAAATGTAAATGTTACAAAGATATGACGTATATTCAATAGAAAGAATAAAAAAAAATTTTTTTTTTATTTACTAATGTTACAATAAAATTTCTTTTTTGGAAATTTTAATATTTAATAATTATAGTTGGCATGTTTTTTTGTTGTTTGTTTCTTAGTAATAATTATACAAAAAAAAAAAAGGAAAAAAAGAAAACTTTAAATTTTTATTCCTTATTTGTCTTATTCATATATTAAAAAATACACAAAAAAGGAAATAAATTATATTAAAAATTTAATATAATTAATTGTATTTTCTTTTGAAATCTACAATTGAATCATTGATATTTAATATATAGAGAAATATATTATTTTAAATTATTCCCAATAAAAATATAATAAATTAATGATTATTTAGAATTGATATTTATTCTGATTAAAAAAAAAAAAAAAAAAAGAATGAAAAAGAAAAAAAAAATAAATAATTTTTTTTTATTTGAGCTTTATTATATATATATATTATATATATTTAACCCAATAATATTTGAAAAAATTTATGAAAAGGTTAAGATTTATTCTTTCAGTACAGCAAATTTAAATATTTTACATATATATATATATATTTTTTTAAAAAAAAAATAAAAAAAAAAAAGAATTTATAAACAAAAATATATTGATCTTAAGTTTATATATTATAATACTCATATTCTAAATTGAGTATTATAATGATAATCTTATTATTTTTACTTAAATAACCAGAAAAGAACATTTAATCAAAAAAAAAAAAAAAAAGTAATAACTCTTATTTTAAAAAACTATGATGACCTTATTTATATTTCAATAAATTAATATTAAAGATTTATAAAATATATAAATAAGTTGAAAGAAAAAAAAAAAGAAAAAAAAACTAATTAAAGTTAATAATAATAATAATAATAATGATTATTATTATTTTATATTTAAACGAAAGAAAAAAAAAAAAAAAAGAAACTAATTAAAGTTAATAATAATAATAATAATAATGATTATTATTATTTTATATTTAAACGAAAGAAAAAAAAAAAAAAAAGAAACTAATTAAAGTTAATAATAATAATAATAATAATGATTATTATTATTTTATATTTAAACAATTTATATATTAAATATTATATATTATATATCATTTATTATCATTAATAATTATAAATATATTATTCATTATTTAATATATATTATTAATACATTTAAATGTATTATAATAATATATAATATGACATAATCATTATAAATTATTATTATTATTATAGAATTACTTTAAAATATAAAACATTTTTTATTATAATTACTTTATTTTTTTGTATAAATGTTAAAGTTATTCTTTTTTTCTAACTAATTATTTTGTTCATTTTCATATGTTATTGATTATTATTATATTAAACTATTATTAAATAAAGTTTTTTTTTTCCTTTTATATATTGTGATCTAAATGATTTAACTATATGTTTCATATAATAATAATAATAATTAAATAAAAAATGAACGGATTATTTTATTGTTAGATATATTATTTAATATTATATAATTATATTAAAGATATTTATTTATTTTATATTTATTTATTTTATTTATATCAAATAACCATATATTTAATATATGTATTTAAATAAATAAATAATAATTAATTATAATTCATAATAATATTATTACTTTAATAATTCTCATTTTATTTCAATATTAAAAAAAGGTATTACAATTTAAAGATGTGTATATGTATTTATTTATATATAATATAAATCTTACCCAATATATATTTATATTTTTATAATTATTAATTATTTAATTCAATTATATTAAATGACAATATTAAATAAATCTAATCTATAAGAAAAACTATGATTTTTTAAATGTTTTATATTTCGAATGGCTTAATATTAATAATAATTAATAATTGAATATGACAATAATTATAAAGCTGAATAATAGCAAAACAATATAAATAAAATATATAATTTATTTTGTATTGAATTTAGAGGCTATTTAACCATAATATTTGCCACTTTTATGTATAACTTATAACACAAAATAATAAAAAATTTAGTATTATATATATTATATATTATTATGTTAATTTTACATTAATTTTTGTATGGAATGTATAAATAAAAATGCAGTATAAACATTTTTATTTTGGGAGATGTATATATTATTATAACATATTAAAAATGTACATATATATATGTAAAAAAAAGATAAAAGTAAAAAAAAAAAAAAAAAAAAAAACAATGATTTCATAAATAACTTATTCATTAGTTTTTTTTTTTTTTTTTTTTTTTTACTTTTATATATATTTTATTAATTATTAATTATTATGTTTTAATATATATTTTAAATAAATATATTTTTTTATTTATTAGTGTATAAATTGATTCTTTTTTTTTTTTTTTTTACTGTGTCAAAAAAAAAGAGTAAATTACTAATTTAAATCTAATTCGTTCAATTAATTTATAATATATTATCATATATTATTTAATTAATACAGTCTAAGAAGAAAATCCTTTTTACCAAAAATGGAAAAATATTAAATAATATTAAATAATATTAAATAATATTTAAATAATAATATTTAAATAATAATATTAAATAATAATAACCGTAAAATTCAATTTATTATTTATTATATTAAGATCATATAATATTTTTTATTTAATATTTAATTATATTTAATTATATTAGTTAATTATTTTTATTATATTATTATTATATATTATATTATGTATTATATTTTATGGTAATATATTTATATTATATTGTTTGCATATTTATTACATATATATATTCCTTATTAATTCATTATTGTTCAATATTTATAGAATTTTTATATAATAGGTGTAACTACAATAATTCATCTATCATCTATGGATATACGTATAATACAGCTTAAAATATATATAAGAATTTTTTAACAATTCAATACTTTCCACACACTATACAAGTAAAATTAATAAAGTAAAAAAAAAATTAATATAAATGAATTTTAATTAATTATTATTTATATTATTCCTTTGTATTTTATTTTATTTTTATTTTATTTTTATTTTTATTTTTATTTTATTTATTTGTTTAATTAATTATAAAACATTTAGTTTATTGATTTATGGATTATTAAATTTTTTTTTTTTATCATATTTAATCTTTTATTATTATTAAATATTTCCTTTTTTCGATTTATTTTTGTGATTAATTTTATTGGCTAAAATTCTTTTTTATATTAAAAATAATAATTTAATTAAAAAAAGGTTAAATTTGAATTAAATATTATTTTTTTTAGTACAATATTAATTATTATTAATAATTAAAAAAAAAAATAAATAAATAAAATAAATAATAATTATATTATTAAAAAATTTATAAAATTAAAAATGAACACAAATATAACAACTTAAAATAATTATTAAATTAAGTGTAATATATATATTATTTAAATTAATTAATATATAATTGAATAATATTTTAAAATAACTTTTTTTTTATTTCTTTTTTTTTAATTTTATTACTTAAAAAGAAATACTTTTTTTTTAATAATAGAAATATAAAGTTAAATAAAATGATAAATTAAATAAAGAATATAAAAATATAAAAATATAATAATATAATAATGAAATAGATTCATAATAAATAATATATCATATAATAGAATATTAGTATTTAATATTAATGTATTTTTTTTGTAGACTAATACATGCGGACTCATCACATAGAGTATATAGACTTTTGTCCATACTACACCTATACCCATTTGGCGTTGACGTTTTTATATGTTATTTCTAAGTATAGGTTAGTTTATCTGTGTGCTCCTTTTAGTAGCAACCAGTTATAGGTCTTAAATTATTGATATTCCTTTATTATTGAAATTGAAATTATAGAAATTGACTATAATCCTTAAAACTATGAATTTAAATATAATGTTCTATACATAGAAGACTTCTTTTTTTTTATTATTAAATCATGTATTATTACCTAGAGAATAAATCATATTAAAAGAACGTCAAACCCACAGAAGTTCAATCTGTAATCTAGAAATCTAGATAAAGATTGATGGATTAATACAATTAGATTAATAATGTAAAATTATAATAATTATAATAATAATAATAATAATGATAATGAATAATAATGATAATGATAATAATGATAATAATAATAATAATAATAAATAAATAGATAGATAGATATATAAATAATGATTAATGATTAATAGCTAATAAAAATAAATAAAATAACATTATTATTATTATTATTAATTATTTTATTAATCATTAATAATTATCATCATTAATGATAATAACAAATAATAAAAAAAAATTATAGTGAATATTATATTATAATTTATTCTACTAATAATAAAAAAAATCTTGATTAAAATTTTATTAATTATCATAAAACAATAATAAATGGATACAATGGATTTTGATAATTATCAAAAAAAAAAAATATTTTATCCAAATTACTAATATCTTAATGAAATGGCAAAAAAAAAAAAAATTAGTTTGGCTAAAAAATAGAAATTGGAAGGCTTCCCATTTATCAAATCTATCTTATTATAAAATTTTATATATTGAAAAATTTCATTGCCACTGATAATTTGATTATATATTATTGATTGTAATAAAGATTAATAATATATAAATCCTGAGAAATTTTTAATTATATATGTATATATATGTATTTAAAATTTTTATTAATATTTCATACTTTAAGAATATATGTTTTTAGAAAAGAATTTGAATTTATCCTCCTATAATAAAATTTTTTTTTTATTAAAGTCTCTTTATTCTATTTAAGAATTTAAATTCAATAATATATTATTTAATTATTTCCAAAAATATATAAAAAAATTTAAAAAAAAAAAAAAATAATGATAATAAATTATAAAGTACCAAAAAAAAAATAATAATTAAAAAAAATAAAGTAATTTTTTTACAAAATTTTACGTAGATCTTAAAGAATTAATTATAATGTAATGAAAGAAGTAGTAAATGTAATAATATTTTTTTTTTCAATTATTATTATTTTTTTTCCTATTGGAAAGCAGTGGCAGGGTATTTGGTTTAGAACAATTAGATTTTTTAGTTTTTAATTGCATTTAATTAAAACTTGGTACTTTTTTATAAATTACCATATAATTATTAAATTATAAACTATTCTTTATTATTATTATTATTTTTTTATTTTTAAATAAATAATTAACTATGATATATAGGTATTTAATTATTTTAATTATTTTTATATTATATTATATTATTCTTTATATATAATGATTTACCATAATATTACATTATTATTATTTTATTAATTTTTAAAGCCATAATACTTTTTATTACTATTTTTTTTTCTGTAATTAAAAAAAAAATAATTATAAAATGGATTAGTATATTATGTAACATATATAATATATTCTATATAAAAAATAATAATAAAAATATATAATCCAAAAGTCAAATGAATTTAATTAATGAAATATTTTGTTTTAATTAATAATAATTAAAAATAAACCAACAATAAAAAAAATTTTTTCAAAAGTACCCCACATTTGTTACATATTATGGATATTATGTAATTTCTTTTTTTCTTTTTTTTCTTTTTGAATACATCATTTATAATGAAAAAAAAAACCTGGTAACAAAAAAAAAAAAAATATTTTACCAATGTTTTTATTTTATTTTTTTTTTTTATAAAATCATTATTAAAATAAATAAATAAATATATATATATTTATTTATATAAAAAAAAAGCATATATATATTTATAAACAATTGTCTTCAATAGTTTCAAAATATTAAGTTAGAGTTATATTAAATTTATTTATTTTGTTATTTACTTGTTATATATTTCTTTATATTTATATTTTTTTTAATTTTTATTTTATTGTAGCATTTTTAAAGATTTTATCTTTATTCTATTAATTGTATTTGAATATAATGCTAATTTATTATTCTATATATTTCTAATTATTTTAATAAAATAATATGATATTATAATTATATAAATTTTAATTAATAAAAAATTTTTTTCTGTATTTAATTAAAGAAATAATTTTTTTTTTTTTTTTTTTTTTTTTTTATGGCACACAATTTGTACGTCAACTTTATTGAATTTAAATATTAAAATACATGAATCATAAAAAAAACACATAATGAAAAAAAAATGATACTAAAAAAAAAAATAAAAACCAGTAAAATATTATAGATAATAATAGATAATACTGGAGGAAAAAAAGAAGTATAATAATATTTAAAAACAATAAATCCATACAGCCCTTAATTCTAAATATAGAATTAAAGTAAAATTGATCTATCCTATTCCACTAGGGTCGGAAATAGGATCGGCATTTGCCCTACTAGGCTGTCCTACTGTGTTATCAGCATTGACGTTCCTGGAGAGGTTGGTTTTAAATTTATTGAATAATATATGTTGTCTTTTACAGACAACAGGCATGATATCATTCAATAGAGCCGCAGATCGCAACAAGAATGGGGATTTTGAATAAGTACCAGATTCAGTCTGACACTTAAACAAACATTCCCATTCCTTTTTGTATGGACTATTGTTAATTCTATCACTAAAACCATAATCTCTACCACCAATTAAAAAAATATATATTCTATACCTATTAACTATTTTTTTACTACCTAATATATCTATATTACTTATACTATTATTACTACTTTTATAACCCTTAACAATATTATTTATTCTATTATCCACACTAGGGTTATTACTGGTCCTAACTAAACTATTAAAAAGACTATCTAAAAAATAAAAAAAATTTCTATCTAAATCAGAGAAGTGATCAATACGAAGATTTTTAAATAAGAAACAATTTATAAACCAATGATCAATTCTCTGATAACTCTCACAATGGAAACAACATGAACAACATTAGGACAAGAATTATTAATCATTTTAGCAGCTTTTGCAACTCTAGCATCGATTTTATATCCACATCTTGCCCTAAGTATCCACCGAAAACCTTTGCTATATTCAGGAAATTCTAGATTAAGCTTTAAGTAATTCCTTGATTCTTCAAATTTGTACATTTTATAAGTTTTAGCTTTAATTGATTTATCACTGTTCATGTCTCTGTCCCAATAGAATTCCATAATTTCTTTAGTAGAGGATGAAATATTGTTTAATTTATCATTTAATATTTTACTTTCTTTGTCCCAAGTCCATTTTCTTGTTGTAGCAACATTATTAACTATCTTTGAGATAATGCAGTTGGAGTCCTTCCACTTATTAAAACATCTAACCTGAGCTAAAGCACATTTACCAGAAAGTGGAGGAATATTGAGTTCTTTTGAGATGCAATAAATAGAAACAAAAGAATTAGGTTTCGAGTAGCCTAAAATCCAATAAAAACCTTTGTTAATTATTGTTTGTGTAGAACTAGTATTGTTTTTGTTAGAACCAAGCAAAGGCGCGTAATAGGAAACTTGTCCAATAACTTTTGCAGAGAATAAAGTTCTTTTAAGAGGAATAGGAATCAGATCATTTTTTAAAAAACCCTGAATTGAAAACAAAGCCTTACTAACTTTATTTTTCATTTTACTAATAACGAATTTTAAATCTAGAGTTTTGTGAAAGGGAACACCAAGGTAAGTATAACAATCTGTTTTAGGGATTGCGATTCCTGTTAAATAAAAGGTAGGGTCCTCTCTAAGAATATATTCCGAATTTTCATGTCTAACAGCTAATGTGCCACATTTATTAATTCCAAAAGTCATCTCGTTGTCCTTAGCCCATTTACCAACTAAACGAAGAAGTTTGTTCATACGAGATCTACTAGGGGCACAAAGAACAATATCATCAGCAAATAATCCTCCACAACAATATTCAGTATCTATTTTCACACCATTATGCAGGCAATCGTTGAAGATGTCGTTGATAAACAAATTAAAAAGTATAGGAGATAAGGGACATCCTTGTCGAACTCCTTTAAGTATTCTGAAAGAATCGGAAAATTGTCCATTAATTTTAACACAAGCTTTGGAAGACAGATATAGGTTCTCCAAAAATTGAAAGCATTTTCCTTGTATACCAAGAGTATAAATTTTCGACAAGATGTTATATATGGGCACAGAATCGTAAGCTTTTTTAAGATCCAGAAAAGCTATATAAGTATCTTCCCCTTTGAATTTACGTCTTTGACAAATAGAAAGAATAGAGATATAAAGACTAATACATTCTTCCTTATTCCGAAAGCCAAATTGTTCTGGTCTGATGAATCCATGACTTATACCATATTCAGAAATTCTAGAAGCAATAATTTTCGAAAGAATCTTAATACCATTATTGATAAGTGAGATACCACGATAGTTATCACAATTAGAAAGATCGCCTTTTTTTGGAATAGAAACAATGGATGCATTATTCCAAAAAATAGGAAAATCACCATTCCAAATACGATTAATTAAGAAACAGAAACAACTAAGACCAGCCGGAACATAGGAATCATTATTTACAGAGTCATTCGAAGAGGAATCAGGAATTAAAGCTTTATAAAATTCAATAGGGATACCATCGGGACCTGAGGCTTTAAAGTTAGGGATAGAAAGGATGGCCTTTTTGATTTCTTCAATGCTGATATCTTGGTTAATATCCCATACTATGTTATTTCCACTCTTTATACGATTAATAGCGGGAGAATTCTTCCAGAATTTTTTATTCATGCTATGTCCAGTAGAGTCATAACTAAGTTTCTTATAATAATTGCACCAAACATCTAATTGATCTTTAGTACTATACACTAAGTTATCTTGGTGGTCTCTGATAGGATGAGGTATAAATAACTCCTGATTGTTATTTTTAATATTCTTCTTAATCCATGACCATGATTTTCTGCTGTCATTTTTTAAGGTAGCCTCGCAGCCTACTTTAATCCAAAATAAATAGTTTTGTCTTCTAAATTCATTACATTTTTTATGAATAGATTGGCATAATTTATTATAAGATGCAACAAGGATAATAAATTAATTAGGTTCATAATCCAAATGGCTCTTTTTAATTTGTCGATACTTCAAGCTTTTGATTCTTTGAAGACAGTAAATATTACGTGACATATGGAACATTGATTTCCTAATTTCAGTAGAAGATGTAATTTCAAGGTCCTCTGCAATTGAATTAGAAGTATTAATAAACTTATCAACTAGATCATCAATAGAAAGAGAAGGATTATTAAAGATCTCATTATTTAAAATAGCAAACTTGTTATTGTCAACAATATCGTTTTTCATTTCCTTACAGCGAATTCTATTCCATTGAACAACCTTTTTTGGGTGAGTAAAGGAGAGATCAACAAAATTTTTCTTACAATATACTAACATTGGTTTATGATCAGAGACTGGGTGATAATCAATAAAGGAAGCATAAGATATAAGGTTCAACATTTTATAATTAACCAAAGCATGATCAATATCTGAAGATAAATTACCTTGAACCCAAGAGATTCTTGAACTATTGAGAGGTAAAATCATCCAACCATTAATTTGTGATATTTTTTCTTCAAGGTCCACTGTTTTCATGTTAAAATCCCCAACAAGAATAGAAGCATGATCACGATGAATATTAAGCCAATCAATAACTTCTGCTAAAGCACACTTCACTTGTGTAGAATGAGAGCTGACAGGGATATATACATTTCCAACAGAGCATTTAGAGTCGTATATATTATAATTAGTTAAGGAAATAATGTAATTAAATGAATTCTCTTCAAGTATTGCTTGACAAGATTTATGATAACCTAAAAATAAACCTCTCATGCCTGGAATACTATCAACGGCTCTTCTAACAAAATATCGGTAATTGGGAATAGTGACTTTACATGGTTGACTACTATTGGCACCAGAACCGTTCTTTGTTTCTTGAAAACAGAGAAAAAGAGGTTTGAATAATGTGATAAAGTATTCGATACTATCTTTCTTTTCGTGGTTCCATCCATTGGTATTCCAACTGAGACAAAAAGTAAACTTATCTTTGATAGAATTAAGAGTGTTGAGATTAGAGTGTATACTAACTAATGAGTTGCGTTGGAAAGAATCTGAAGTATTAGATTGTGAGGATGTTGTAGTAGAATTACTTTGGTTATTAATTGAATCATTTAAGTTTGTTGTAGAATTTCTTTGGTTATTGATTGAATCATTTAAGTTTGTTGTAGACTTACTTTGGTTATTAATTGAATCATTTAAGTTTGTTGTAGAATTACTTTGGTTATTAATTGAATCATTAAAGTTTGTTGAAGGAGAAAATAGTTGATTTCTGATCTGTTGAAGTGACCTTTTACGAATATAATGAGTGCAATTACTATACGACAAGCTAGCATTTGAGATATATGATACAAATTTCTTTTTGAAATCATCGAATTTAAAGTCAGATGATAAAACTTTGATCCTAAAATACCAACCTCTAGAACACATAGATCGTTTAACTGAAAGAATGTACTTGTTGAATTCCTTAAGATTTGATTCCAGAAAATCCATCATATATGCATTGGTCCATGAGTGAAGGCCATTGATGAAGATAATGCTAGTGTTGTTAATATCAGTTCCATAACAGCGGAATCCACGAACAAAAACATTGCTATTTTCGTTACTATTATAAAAATTTCGTACCATTATGATCTATATTTAATATTGATGAAAAAAATAAAAAAAGTAAAATGAAAGTACTAAACTAAAAAAATCAAGTTAAAAATGTAGACTAGTAATAACTGAATGTAAATTTTTTCTTTTTTTTTTTTCTTTTGTTTAAATTTATCAATTGTTTATCTTCTTTACTCTATTATAAAAACACTTGTAGAATATTGATAGTTGTTATAAAAATCTCTTTTTGCGAATGTAAATATATTTGAAATCTTGTAAATTCTTAAATTCATGAAAATTAAAAAAAAAGTTAAAGGTGAAGAACTCAAAAATAACTATTCTAAATTCTAATAAAGTATAAGCACAGGCTTTTGAGTGAATCAAGCTCATACAATAATTAAAGCAATTACAATGGATTCATACAGTGATAATATACAGAAATACATGAAAGGTAAATTTAAAAGAAAATACAAATAATTCATTTCCTGCATATCCAACTTATACATATTATTAGAAAAAAGAACAATTATTGAGGAGACTTCATAAAATGCCCTTAACGTCGCCATGTATCGACAGGCATTTACCCTCTTCTGAGCATTCCAAATGAATGGAAGTACAGGTCCTCAGAAGAGGTTAAAGAAATAATATATATTAATTATTTCTTATATAGTTTTAATGAAAATAATATGAATTTTGTTTTATTTTATAATATGTTTAACAATTATAGTATTATTTTTATAAGAATGAAAATAAATAAATAATATAGAACAATATTTGAAATAAAATATTATTAAAAAAAAAAATACTAAGGAAGATAATTTTAAGATAAAATTATTATTATATTTTTAATTCTAAATTTGTTATTGAATTCTTTTTTTTTATTATCCATTGAATAAAAGCTTGTCAAATGGACCATTAATAATTTAATGATAGAAGAGAAAGAAAAACTTTTTTTTCAAAAATATAACGAGAATAAATGAATTACTTCTACTAACAATATATCTAAATAGTTATGAAACTTTAGTAATAATATTTAAGTCTTTGAACATGGAGAAGGTATTAATTAACAAAGTAAATATAGTCCTCCTTAATTAAGCGCTTGTGAAAAAGGGATATGAAACTATTGTAAATATTTTGTTGATCATGAAGGGGATTAAAAAAAAAAACAAATACGTTACCAATCGCCTATAAAATTTTTCTTATAGAAAATATTAATGACTATAATATTTTTGTTTTACCTGATAACTGTTAGATGTAAATATTATAATTATGAATATAATGAATTGAAATTTTAAGTAAAACATTGAAATGATAATAATGTGAATAAAGAGGAAATTATAACATTATAACTCTTGCATGTATGAATATAAACTTAAAAATATTGTAGTTGACTATGGTATAAATATATATATAAGTGATGGACATAATAATCTATTTTTCAATATAACAAGAAGAGGAGGAAACAAAAAAAAATACTATAAATACTTTATAGAGTACAGAGTAGATTTCAATAAAAAAGATTAAAAGTATATTTCATTTTTTTGGAATTTTGGAATTATATATAGAAAAGTTCATATAATAATTAGTAAAACAGAGAGCAGATGTCAATGAAAAAAAAGTATATAAAAAAAAAAAGTATAAAAAAAAGGGATGAATCTTCCTTATTTTTATTTCATGTGAATATCATCATTTTAATTGTATGAAATATTTAAAAGAAAGAGGAGAAGGTGTTAATTAAAAAAAAAAAGGTAAATATGGATTTAATAATGTAAATGAAATCATATATATGATATCTATGATACTATCCATGTTATCTTGGAAATGAATCAAAATAGTGAAATATCTAGAAGAACATGGTGTACAGGTGTTAATAAAATTTTTTTTTTTAACTGTTGAATGTGTAATTAGTCATGAAACCATTATAAAATAAATAATAAGTATTAGAATAGATATTCATCAAGGTGATAAAAAAAGAAAAAAGTCGTGCCTGCTTTATACATTTATACATAGAATATATAAATACATAATGATAATTTGATAAAAATTTTTATAAAAATTTTTATTCAAGCAAGAAGCTAACATTTAATCAATATTAGGTTGAAGACTAACCCTTTTAAAATTCTTGTTTGTAGTAATGAATATAATTGTATTGCATAATTTCTTATTGCTTATTGACTATGAAACAAGAAATATAATAAAATTGGTAGTAGTAAATATTATTAATAATACTTTTTTAATACGCGCATGTAAAAATAACATCAGAGTGAGAATATTTCATATATCATGAAACAAAATAGATAGTATATTCAAATATCTGCATTACTTAATTTTTTTTTTTCAAAAATGATATAACTGAAACTAAAAAAAAAAAAAAAGAAATAGAATTTAAAAATATAATAGATATAATACTTAATTATATAAATAAATAAATAAATAAATAAATAATAAATAAATAAATAAATAAAAAAATAAATATATATATAATAATAAATTTAATAAATTATTTATTATGAACCTTTAATATTTATGCCAATTTATCTGGTAATATTTTTACTGAGAATAAAAAAATTATATAAAATAGAGTGATTGATATAAAATATTATATTATTTTCATATATATATTTTTTTTTTTAAAAAAAAATTTTTTTTATTAAAAAACATATCTTTATTATTATTATTATTTTTTTTTTTTGAATCTTATGAATTACTGTTTTTTAATTTTTTATTGACAAATATTTTAATAGTTTAATTTTTAAAAATTCTAATATTTAATTAAAACAAAATATTTAAATAATCATATTAACAAATTAATGTTAATATATTATTTGATAAACATAAATTTTAATTTATATTTTTAAATTTAATAAAAAGTAATTATTTTTTTTTTTTAAAAAAAATATTGAATAATACATTTTTTTTTTATCTTTTATTCATTGATATATTTTTATTATAAACTAATTTTGTTTATACTTTTTTATATTTAAGAAGAGAATATTTAAAGCAGTGTTAAAAAAAATCTGCAAATAAAATATTGAAATTTTTTATAGATATACAAAATATATTAATCAGGATCATTTTTCATTAATTATTTAAAATAATAAAAAAAAAAAAAGTTCTCTATACATTCAAATGAGTATGTATTCTTCAACCAGTTTATCTGAAACTGAACCTTTGGATACAAAAGTTATTGCTGAAAAACTTAATAAACCACCATTTAATAAAAATTATTCTGTAATTGATATTCATGATAAATTTTCATCCTTTCAACTTTTTGAAATTATTAATGAGGTCTTAATTTATATTGATAATTCACCAAATTCTGTTCATCGTGTTAATTTACGTATAGAACCACCAGAAAATACGGTTCAAAGAATTGTTGATTTTTTATATATATTAAAATATAAACCATCTATTGATAGGTAAAAATAATATATATTATCAATAAAACAAAAAACAAGCAAACAAACAAAAAAAAAAATATATAATGAAATAAATCAAAAAAAAAAAAAGAAAAAAAAAAAAGAATAATAAATATATATAAAAAAAGAACTTTTCTTTTAAAATATCATCTATATATATATATATACCATATTTATATCAATTTTTTTTATTACTATCTTTTTTAATATTAATCTTATTAATCACATTTATAAATATATATTTTAATCAATCAATATTCTATATACATTCGTTGTAATTTAATTCCTATTTTGTTAATAAATATATGTTTTTTATCATAATTTTGAAATGATTATTTTTAATGAATAAATAAAAGAAATGCAAGTTTAAAAGCAGAATTATTAGACGGAGATAGACATTCCTTACAATGTATTTTATACTTTTTATTAAATCAATTAGAAACTCATAAAAAAAGAGCTTATTTAGCTCCATTTTTAAGTATTATTGATATTCCACCAGAATTTTTACAAGATGATGGTAATTAATTAAGGATTTAAATAATTATAATAATATTCCTTTTTTTTTTATTTTTTTTTTTTTATTATATTTTAATAGAATTATTTATATATATATATATATATATTCCATTTTAATCATATAATAAATAAACATATTTAATCAATTTCATAATAATAATAATAATAATAATAATAATAATAATAGTAATTCAAGAATTAAATGTTCAGCTAAAGGATTTACAAAGTCAATTCATTGAAACTCACAAATATGTAGAACAACTTCGTCAATCAGGTAAATAATTATATTTATATTAATGAATAAAAAAATTTTTAAAATTACATTTTTTAATATATAAATATATTATTATATATTAAAAAAAAATAAAAAAAAGGAAATGCTACAAATGAACTTAAAAAGGAAATTCAACAAACTGAAGAAGAAAAACAACAAGTTTTGGTTAAGATAGGTCGATTAAGAAAAAAAGTTGAAAAAATGGTAAAAAAAAAAAAAAAAATTAATAAAAAAAGGAATCATTATTATCATTTATTTTTATATTTAAAAATATTTATTGTTATATTATAATAAAATTTTTAATAATTATATATATATATATAAATATTTTTTTTTTATATTATATGTTTTTATAATGTATTGAAAATTTGAATAATTATTATTATTGAAAGCCAAATCATGAACAATGGTTAGAAGCTGCAAGAAAATTAAGAATTGAACAAACTGAGGAAACTAATATTGTTGAAAAGTAAAATATTATATATATATAAAATAGATCTACATCTTTACATTTTATATAAATATTTTTTTTATATAAGAAATATTATTAATATATATATATATATATATATATATATATATATATAACATACTCTTTGAATAATTATCAATATTAAAAAAGAATGAAAGAACAAAATGAACAATTAAAAAATGCAGAAAATAAATTAATTGAAGTTCGAAAAACATTAAAACAAGTTCAAGTAATTTTTTTTTTTTTTTTTTTTTTAAATTTTTAAATAAGATACATTCAAATTCATTTATTATTTAAAATTTGTTTTAATAATAATAACATCTTTGAAATCTATATATAAATATAAAATAATAATTTAATAATAATTTATTTTTTTTATTTAAAAGAATGCCAATACTACTTCAAATGCAGATTTATTATGGCAAAGAATGGAAGAAGAAACAAAAATGAACAGATTTATAGCAACTGAAAATTTACCAAAGGTAGAGTAAAAAAAAAATAAATAAATAATAACAATATTGTTATTATTTAAATTTATAATAATTTACTGAATATATTTAATTAAATCATATATTTATATGTGTAAATTTATTTATATTATTCTTATGTTTTTTTTAATAAAAGGCAATAAATGATAAACAAAAACAAATTGAAAATATTACAAAAATTATAAATGAAACTTCAACATCTGAATCTGATCTTCAAGTATCTGAAATGGAAATAAGAGATTTAAATGAAGCTATAGCAAAATTAGCTGAGAAGAAATTGTCCAAGAATAAGTATATATATTATTAAATAAAATTTATTTTTTTTTTACTTTTCTAAAAAATGAAATATATTAATGAATAAATAATTTTTTTTTCTTTAAATATATATGTTATTTATTTCAATAATATATAATAAAATAAAATATAATGAAATAAAATAAAAAAAAAAATAAAATAAAATAAAAAAAAAATAAAAATAAAAATAAAATAAAAAAAAAAAAAATAACTTTCATGTATTTAGAAATGCTGGTGACGACAAATTAGCATTATTTAGACAACAAGCAAATATTATAGCATTAAAAAAAGAAGGTACTGCTGAAAAAATACATTCCTTAATTGAAGAATTAAATCAATTGAATGAAGAATTAGCAAAGAAAGAAGGTGCTAAAGGAGAATCAGAAACAAAAGTAAAAATCATAACAATAACAAAAAATATGTTGAAAATAATTTAACATTAAAAATATTTTTTTAAATATTACTTAATAATATTAAATAAATAATAAAATACGTATTATAAAATTAATTGAAATAATAACATGAATGTTAACATATTTATATATATATATATATTAATAATATTTTTTAATTTAAATATTAATAATATAAGATATTAAAAGGAGAAGAATTTAAAAAATATGTAAGTGAATTAAGAACAAAGTCATCAGTATATAAGAGGAAAAAGGTTGAACTTTCAGAATTAACTACAGAACTTGGTGTTTTACAAAGAACAGATGAAGTAATAAGAAAGAAAAAATAAAAATAAATAAAAAGAAATATAAATATATTAATAATATCATTGTTATTAAATAAGTTAAAAAAAATAATTAATATACATATATTCAAATAATAATAATAATAATAATAATATTTCATATTATAAAAATTTTTATTAATAGATTTTAAAAAATCATATCAAAGATTTCCAAGATAGTATATATAAAATTGAAAAAGAAAATGGTATTATAGGATATCATGAAACTCAAGAAACATTAGAAAAAGTATCAGAAAAAAAGAATGAGATGGATGAAACAAAAGGAAAAGCTTTAAATGAAATATCTTTATTAGTTGATAAAATCGTTCAAACCATTAATGTATGTATAAAAATAAATAAATAAATAAACAAATATATATATATATATATATATATAAATACTATCAATATTAGAATTATTTAATATTATATTTTAATATATATCTTTAATTATTATTATTATTATTATTATTATTATTATTTTTTTTTTTTTAAAAAAAATTATGTATTAACCAAAATAATTAGGATAAAAAAGCTGTATTAACTTCTGTTATTCAAGAAGTTCGTGGATTAAGAGCTAAAGCTCAAGATTTAGAAACAGATTATATTGAAAAGAAAAAAGTATATGATACAACCATAGCTAGTCTTGAGAGGTATATATAAAATTATATAATTTATATATATATATATTTATAAATATTATTATATCATTAATAATAAAATATAATAATATATTTTTATATTTGTATTCTAATTATTTTTATTTAATTTATTTTACTTTTATTTTATTTTATTTTTTTTTTTTTTAAAAAATAAAAAAAAGTGATTCATGTGCTCTTGAACAAGAAGTTCGTGGTTATAGACAAGATATAATTAATGATCAAAGTCGTTATCATTACTTAAATGCAATGTTAAATATATCAGAAATATCACTTGATAGAGGTAAAATATTAAAATCAATAATATTTATATATATGTTAAAATAATTTTTTTTTTTTTTATATTTATTATATAAGATATGATTTAATTAAATAAAATTTCTTCTTTTTTGATTTTATGTTTTTATTATTATTATTATTATTATTTATTTTCTTTCTATTAGTTTTACAAGAAACTAAAGCTTATATTGGGGGTGATGAAAAGTTTGAAGAGATACAAAAACTACGTGGATTTAAATCTTACAGAGAATTATATAATAAAAAAATAACTGAACAAGAAAATTTAGGTGAAATGCTTAGGAATACCCAAAAAGATGTTAAAGTAAATAATAAATAATAAATAATAAATAATAAATAATAAATAATGAATAATGAATAATGAATAATGAATAATGAATAATGAATAATGAATAATGAATAATGAATAATGAATAATGAATAATAAATAATAAATAATAAATAATAATGAATAATAATGAATAATGAATAATAAATAATAAATAATAATTAATAATTAATAATTAATAATAATGAATAATGAATAATATATAATAATAATGATAATAATAATAAAAATTAGGCTTGCCATGAAGCTGATATGAAACAATTAGCAATGTTTAAAAATATTAAGAAATTATTAGATTTAAAAATAGAAACTAATAGAAAGTTATTACTTGGAGAAAAGAAAAATGAAGAATTTGAAGGACAAGTAAATATTTCCTTTTTCTTTTTAATTATATTAATTATATTATTATTATTTATTAATATTTTTTTTAATATATTTGTTTTATAATAATAATGATATTTATTATTTATCAAAATTAATCAATATTAAAAACATTTTAATTTTATATATATATGTATATTTTACATAATAAGATGGTTCAAGATAGATTAATTCTTTAGATATTAACTATTGTTAATATACCATGGGAAAAACAAAAATACTTTTTTTTTCTTTCTTTTTTTAATATCTATTTAACAGAATCTAAAATTTATCATGGATTTTTCATTTTTATAATAATTAAATAAATTTTTTTGAATAATTGTATAAATTAAATTTAAATATATATATTTATATATATTTTAAACAATTTTTTTTTGTCTATTTTTAAATGAAAAAAAAAAAAATATATATATATATATATATATAAAACTATTAATAATAAATTTATCATATAAATAAATCAATACATCTTATATTAAATAATAAAAATAAAAAATATATGTTATAATATTATAAATGAATAATATATATATACATAATAATTAAATAATATCTAAATAATTATAAAATGTTATTTTTTTTTTTTTTTTTGATAATGATTATAATACAATAGATAAAAAAAAATTTTCATTTGTTAATATTCTTTTTACTTTAATGCAATGCAGAATTAATATTGTTTGCATTATTTAAAAATATATTTTTTTTTAGATATATATATATAAGAGTATTTCAGTTAAAAAAATTTTTTTTTCTTATACTTCATATACATAGAATAAACCATAATTAAGTTTATAATTTTTATATATAATATATCATAGAATAGACCACAATTAAGTTTATCATTTTTATTATATAAAATCTTCGAAGTCTTAGTAGTTTATAAATATTAATATTATTGTCAATTTTTATTCTATATTTTTACACTTTAATATATGTTTTATGTGGATTTTAAATTAAATATTTTTTTATTAATTAAGAAATAATATTTATATTATTTAATCTTTAATTAATTTTGATATATGATTGGGTAATAAAATTATTAATATAAAAGTTGGAAATTTTTTTCGTTTTTCTATTAAATTATTAAAAATATAGAAATATTTTTTATTTTAAAATTGTTTATTTCTAATTATATTTATTATTCAT
Source organism: Anaeromyces robustus (assembly GCA_002104895.1). Lineage (NCBI taxonomy): Eukaryota > Fungi > Neocallimastigomycota > Neocallimastigomycetes > Neocallimastigales > Neocallimastigaceae > Anaeromyces > Anaeromyces robustus. Next base: position 182,847 of record MCFG01000016.1, on the reverse strand, counting down.
TCTTCCTTTTTTTTTTTTTTTTTTTTTTTACTTTTAAATTAAAAAGCTTGACTTTTTAAAAAACGAAAGTTTTTTCTTTTTTTCTTTTTTTTCCTTTCAATAATATATATACTAATTAATACCTAATTATTTTTTTTATTTTATTATTTTTTTTTTTTTTCAAATTTCGATAAATCAATAAATTAATGATTCTCACACTTAAAATTTAATAAAAACAAAAAAACAAGTCATAAATACGCAAACATACACTTTTGTAAATTATAGAAATAATAAAAATATATTAAATATAATTCATGTTTATATAAAAAAAATAATTATAAATTTTCATCATATTTTATATTTTAATTTAATAATATTTAAAGGGTAAATTTTATATGTTTATATAATATATTTTATATATAAATAATTATTATATTTAATTCATAAAATTATTAGTATTAGTTATAACTATATAATTTTATATAATAAATATTTATATGAATTCAAAATAAATTAAATCAAGATATTATATATTTATATTTAAAATAGTAATTGAAAAAAAAAATATTGTTCACATATTATATTAAAAGTTTTTTCTTTTTATATTATTTTATAATTTATTAATTAGTAATACTAATATTATTCATAAATATAATATATATATGTTTTTTTTTGAATAATTTAGCGAAAATCTAAAAAAAGAAAAAAAATATTGTATTTTTTTATATAAATAACAAAAAATAAAACTGAAAGAAAAAAAAGAAGTTTTTATTTTCAATAAAATTCATAATTTTATAAATACAGAACCTTTATACAAAGAATCATAAACATTTTTATACATAGATATATATATATATATTTTCAACTTTAATCATAAAATTTGTAATTATAATTTAAAATAAAATGTCTTCAAGACAAGCAAGTAGAAGAAATACAGGAAATACTTCCATGTTGGAAGCAAATAATTCAGTATTAATTGATAATGCTCGTAAGAGAAATCAAAGAAAAGATGATATAATCAGAAAAAAAGTAGAACAAGATTTAAAAAAGAAAAATATGGGTAGAAATGGAAAGAAAACCATTAGAAAATCTTCTAAAGCTTTTAATAAAACTGTATCAAGTCTTAAGCCTTCCCAAGCCATTATTTTACCTGAAAATGCAAAGGTAAAATTAAAATAGTAAAAAAAAAATTTTTTTAATATTTATTTAAATAATAAATAAAGAAATAAATAAATAAAAAAATAAATAAATAAATAAATAAATAAAAATAAATAAATAAATAAATAAATAAATAAATAAATAAATAAATATATTTATTTATTTTATTTTATTTTATTTTATTTTATTTTATTTTATTTTATTTTATTTTAATTTTATATTTTACAATTTATTAATAATAATTTGTTTTCATAAAATAATAATAATGGTTATGTTTTACAATTTATTCATAATAATTTATTTTTATAAAATAATAATAATGGTTAATTTATTCAAAAAAAAAAATATTAATTACAATAATTATTTTATTTACTTATTAAAAAATAATTAATTATAATTAGGTTTTAGAAGCAGCTCAAATGATGACTGCTAAAGAAAATGATTGTGTTTTAATTATTAATGATGATAACATGTTAAGTGGTATTCTTACTGATAAAGATTTATCCTTTAGAGTTGTTGCTGAAGGTAGAGATGTTAATACTACTTGTTTAAGAGATGTTATGACTCCAAATCCAATTAGTGTTGGTGTTCATACTAGTGCTTCTGATGCTTTACAAAAAATGGTTACTGGTCGTTTCCGTCATTTACCAATTATTGAAGATGATATTTTAAGTGAACCAGGTACACATCATTCAGATTTACAAGAAAGTAATATTATTGGTTATCTTGATATTACTAAATGTTTATATGAAGCATTAGAAAAAATGGAACGTGCTTATGAATCTTCAAAACAACTTCATGATGCTTTAAGTGTATTAGAAGGTGTTGAAAAAGAATTTTCAATTAATCCAATTCAAATTTCTGAATATGCTCAAATTTTAAAAGATAAAATTTCTTGTAGAGATTTATTAAGTGTAGTTGAAGATCAAAGTCACCTTCCTCCAGAAATTAATTTAAAAGCTAATGTTCGTAATGCTGTTCGTGCTATGAAGGAAGCTCATCAATCTGCTGGTATGGTTTTTGATAATGGTAGTTTAGCTGGTATTTTTACTCCAAAGGATATTGTTTTAAGAGTTATTGCCGCTGGATTAAGTCCAGATAATACTGCTGTTGTTCGTGTCATGACACCACATCCAGATTCTATTTCTTGTAGAACCCCTATTGTTACCGCCTTAAGAAAAATGAATGAAAGTAATTATTTACATCTTCCAGTAGTAGATGATGATGGCTTATTAATTGGTGTTGTTGATATTTTAGAATTAACTTGTATTTACCTTAATCAATTCAATACTACTAAAGCTTCAACTGATGCTACTTCTTCTAATGGTGAAGGACCAATGTGGAATAAATTCTGGAATGCTGCTTTAAATGATTATTCTGATGTTGAATCTAGTACAAATATTGGTTATGATCAACCTTCTTTCTCAAATTACACACCAAATGCCGACACAACATTTAACCTTCCCAATTATCCAATGTCTGAAAATTATAGTGCTGTAGATTCTATAGAAAATAAAGTTCAAATGTATCCTATGGGTAGTGAAAGTCCATTTACTTTTAAATTTAAAGATGAACAAGGTTCCATTCATAAAGTAACTTCAAGTGCCTATGATTATCCATTATTAATGTCTGTTATTTGTAAGAAACTTAGAAGAAATGTTGATGATAAAATTCAAATTAGTTATTTAGATGAAGATGGTGATTATATTGTTATTTCTTCAAATCAAGATTTAAGTGATGCTGTAGAAATGGCTCGTAGAATGAAACAAACTAAATTATTACTTCGTATTAATGATTTTGATAGAGAAATTCAACCTTCTATTCTTTCAGAAGCTAGTTTTGAAATTGGAAATACTTCAATTATAACAAAAAATATTACAAGTCCTGAACCAACAGAAATTAAAAAAGATAATAATAGATCTAAAGCTACTTATAATAATAATGATCCAAATGATCTTCTTGTAAAAGTTTCAGTATCTGCTATAGGTGTTGTGTCTACATTATTATCAATTCTTTTAATAAAAAAGATTGTTTCAAAATAGAATTAAAAAAAAAAAAAAAAAAGAAAAAAAAAATTACTTATATTGTAATATAAAAAATAATAAATTCAAATTCAAATTAACAAAGTAAAAAAAAAAAAAAAAAAAAAAAAGAATAATAAAATAGAAAAAAAAAAAAAAGAAAAAAAAAAAAAAAAAAAAGAGAAAATAATAATAATAATAATAATAATAATAATAATAATAATGAGAAAAAAAATAAAGTAAATACCAACTTTTTTTAGAATGAAAATTATATCAAGTAATAATAATATAATTATTGTTAAATAATATTATAAATATTATAAATATATTAATATTAATATTAATATACATTACATTATTATTATTATTTTTTTTTTTTAAAAAAAAGTTAGATTAAACAACAGTCATACATATATTATATATATAATTATTTTGTAATAAAAATGAAAATCATTAAAAAAGAAATTATAGAAATAGTTTTTTTTTTTTCTTTTACTTTTTTTTTTAATGAGTTTAATATATATAATAACAATAAATTTATAAATAGATAATGTAATTAATAAAAAAATAAAAATTATAATATATAAAGGTAATATAAAATTTTTATAAATATATTTTTTTTTTTTCATTTCTTTTTTTTCTATTTATAATTAAAGAAAGAAAGAAAAGAAAAGAAAAAAAAAAGGTATAATAATAAATTTTTTATATGTTTATTAAAAATTTATATAATGAAGATAATTATTAAAAAAAAAAAATATATATATATATATATTATTATATATAAAAATAATAAAATAAAATTATAAAAAAAAAAAAAAATTAAATAATCATAGTCATCATAGTAATAATAATATATAATATAAGAGAAAGAATGATTTAATAGATAGAATGGACATATGCATATATATAAAGTTGAAACATGAATGAATTGAATTTATCATATATCATTTTATATATTTTAAAAACTAAAACTAAATAGTACTTTATATATATATATATGAAATTATTATTTTATATAGTGATATTATTTTTATATAGTAAATTGTCATTTTAAATTCAATTTATTATTTATTATTATGATTATTTATTATTTTATTTTTTTATAATATTATTACAATTATTATTATTTTTTTATTTATTAATATATAATATCATAAATATATATATTATTTTATCATTATTATATTAATAATAAATATAAAAAAAAAAAAAACTGTTTATAAAAAAAGTAAAGAATAAAAAATATAATATAACAAGCAAGTATATATATATATATATAAATTTAAATCTAAAAATTTAAGTTTATATATATATTAAATAAGTTGTTTTTTTTTTATAAAAAATATATAATAGTACTTTTTTATTTCTTTGATTTATCAAAGGATTATTATATATTTTTTAAAAACAAAGATACTGTTATTTTATTTTTATTATTATTATTAGTATTTATTAAAATAATAATTATAATAATAATACAGTATAATATATTTTTTTTTATAATTAGAAATAATAATAAAATCAAAAAAAAAACAAACAAACCAACCAACAAACAAACAAAAAAAAAAAAAAAAAAAAAAAAAAAAAATTAGATTCTTAAAATGTAACAAGTAATATATCATTAAATGAATTAACCATTAATTAATCAGCCAACAAATAAGCATGCGGACAAATAAATCAATAAATCAATAAAAAAAGTAAATTAATAAATCAAATCAAATAAAACCAAATAAAACCAAATAAAATAAAAATAAAATAAAATATAAAGTAGTAATAAAATAAAATAAAAATAAAATAAAATAAAATAAAAATAAAATAAAGTAGTAATAAAATAAAATAAAAATAAAATAAAATAAAATAAAGTAGTAATAAAATAAAATAAAAATAAAATAAAATAAAATAAAGTAGTAATAAAATAAAATAAAATAAAATAAAGTAGTAATAAAATAAAGTAGTAATAAAATAAAAATAAAAATAAAAATGAAATAAATTTTTTTTTAAAAAATAAAAATAAAAATAAAAATAAAAAAAAAAAAGGGAAAAATTAATTTATTTTATACAAAATTTATTTGAATAATTATTTTTGTTAATGATTATTAATTAAATTTCTTTTTATATCTTTTTCTATGATTAAAATTATTTTATATATATATATAAAAAAAAAAATACATATAGATATAGATATATTTATTAAAAAAAATATTTTTTTTTTATTAAATTTTAATTTTTTTTTTTAGTTTTTTTTTTTTTTTTTTATATATTTGTTTATGTTTTTTTTCTTTTTCCCTTTTACTTCTTTCATAAAAAAAAAATTGTTATTAGATGTTAAAATATTTAAATTACTATCCTTTTTTAATTATGATTATTTTTATTAGTATTATTACATGCGATTATTTTTAATAATTATTTTCTAATTAACTTTAATATATTTCTTTAGTTAAATGTGTTATTCGATTTTTTTTTTCTTTTTTTCTTTTTTCTTTTTTCCTTTTTCTTTTTCCTTTTTCCTTTTCTTTTTATTATTATTATTATTTTTTGAACATTTTATTTAAAAAGTTTCAAAAATATAAATAATAAAAAGAATGTATCATTACTGGTAAAAAAAAAAAAAAAAAAAAAAAATCAAGAGAAATAATTAAAAAAAAAAAAAAAAAAAAAAAAATTACTTAAATCAATAATATTTAAATAATTTTTTTTCTTTTTGATATTTTTTTTTTTCTCTTTCTTTTTTTTTTATATAACTTTTATTTTAATTTATATAGCGTTTTCTATTTATATATATATTTTAGTTTTTTTTTTTGATTTTTTTTTTTTTTTTGTTGATTTTTTTTTTTTTTTAAATCTTAATATTTTTTTATCTAATAATCAATATCATCATTGTATTCATCTTCATCAGAAGAAGAATAGTATTCATCTTCATCATCATATTGGAATTGAGAGAAGTCAAGTTTGTAACGTAAGATACCACCAATACCACCAAAACCTTTAACGAATTGAGAACCTTCTTGAGAACGGTTAGTAACAAATTCTAATTGAGCACCGAATTCCTTGTATTTTTCAGCGAACCATTCTAATAATGGAATCTTTTCAACAACTTCTAATTCAGTTTGATCATCATCAATGAAATGTTCACGTTCACTTTGTTGTTCCTTAGTAAGATATAAAATCTTTTCTTCTCCAGTCTTTGGATTCTTTAATTTAACATGCATAATTTCAAGGTTTTCCCAAACAATAAGAGTTTCAACAGCACCCATTTCTAAAGCCTTTAAAGTATCATCAACACCAAAGCAATATTTACCGGTATCTTGACTAATTTCATCGAAGTACTTTTGAATAAGAGCTTTTTCTTGAATGAATTTAACGTTTTGTAAAACTTCAGAAGATAAATCAATAGCTTGGTTGAAACCATTTTCACCACCATAACTAACATCAACAATCTTAATAATTTTAGCCTTTAAACGTTGATCGAACATATCAGATTGAGCAAGTTCTGTCTTGAAATCAGCAGAACCAGCTAAAATAAGACCTTGACAGTTAACTTTATCGTTAGTAATGAAGAATTGAACGGCTAATTCAGCAACCTTTCTAACATAGTTGTGACGCTTTTCTTCACGAAGACGAGCAAAACGAAGGGCAGATTGACCACCTCTACCGTGCTTCTTTGGAAGATCGACAAGAATCTTGTGAATAACTTCTCTACTGTTACCACTGAGGGTACCGAAAAGAGTACCATTACCATCCATAACAATGAAACCGAATTTAGAATCATCTTCAAGTAATTCGGCTAAAGCTTCAGTGTGGAACTTGTTATCACAAAGGTAAAGAGAAGTGTTAACTGGTTTGAATGGTTCAAAATCAATACTGACCTTCTTTTCTTTACCTTCATCGGTAATAATAGTACCACAGTAAATAACAAGACCATTTGGTGGAACCTTGTTATATAACTTAAGACGTTGTTGGGTTGAAGTAATAGCACCTAATACAGAAAGACGGTTAACACGAGACTTAATGTTAGAAGCTGTACCATATTCATCAGCTAACATCTTAGCTTGTCTGGAAATTTGATCTTTTTTTATTATTTATATATAATTTCAATAAGTTTGAAGAATTATTTTTTATTTCAATTGATATTTTTTTTTTTATTTTTATTCCACATTGTTTTAATTTATATAATTATATAGTAATTATATAAATTTTAATATAACGAGATTGATAGTATTTTAGTTATTGTAATATATTTAACATAATATTTATAAGATTATATATGTATATAAAAAGTAATAATAATAATATTATTATTAAAATAATATATAATATATAGTTTAATATTTATTATTTAAAAATAAATTAAATAAAAAAAATTCAAAATTATAAATTTTTATTTATATCAAAATTTACCTCTTGGTGGAATAATTAAACTAATCATAGAAGTACCATTACCACGGGCAGCTTCTAAACTCTTAATTAATTTCTTAATTTTCCAGATTTCAACATTCTTATCTATTAATTTTTTTTTATTTTATGAAAAAAAAATAAATATTAGATATAAATTAACAATAATTTAAAATTATTATATAACAATAATAATAATAATAATAATAATATATACCAGTATTATCATCAGCCATTTTTAATTATTTTTTTACTAAATATAATTAGCATTGATTTAATAAAATTATTTTATATTAAAAA